>VXBW01005792.1:950849-1079698 GCA_013400375.1 Thinocorus orbignyianus | reverse complement strand
TAAAGAATTTTTTTCTTTTTTTTTTTTTTTTTTTTTAATGTAATACAATTTAGTGCCTTTTTGTGGTGTATTTATGGCAAACACAGCCTTGACTTTTTGGTCCCCTGTCCCCATGAGGATGCCTCCCCTGAGCAGAGCCACCTGGGAAGGAAGGTCCATGCCCCTGTATGTGCCTTTCCACACACAAAGCGGGCACAGGAGAGGCTGGGCAGGCAGCTGGGGGAGGGAGCTTGCCTTCCAGCTCTCTTCAGTCTCATTACATGCAGGATCAGGTCTGTGCCGTTCCAGACTTCTGCACAGCAGCTTCAGCAGGGTCCTCCGGAGAGCTGTCAGCTTTCTCACATCTGCCAGTCTGGTTGACAATGCAGTACATGAAGTTATGAAGCATAGAGCTCTGCTACCTTAAGGGCTGAGATTTTCTTCCTATTTCCTTTTCTGGTTTGGTTTAGGGCGGGGAGAACATTTAGCAGGTTTTCCCTTTCTTTTTTTCCCCCCACTTTTCTATTTTTTGCCTGAAGAAATATTTTCTAGAGGCGAACAGCCTTTTTCTTATTCACTTGCAGGTTCTAAATTACCTAAAGCTTAGAAAATCAAGTCGGTTTAGTAATAAATCCCCTGGTACATTACCTGTTATTTGCAATATTTCATATATACAAGCTAATAATCTGATTCTTTTTTATAAATCTAATTTTTAATCAGTCAGTCAGTATCATTGACCTTCCTAGCCATTTAGAGTATGATGACAACTTCTTACAGGCTACTTTTTTTCAATCTGTGAATATGTTAGATACTTCTTCTGTCCAACAGATGGTCATAAAATCAGACATCCATACGCCCTTTCACACCTAGGAAAACGCTAGTACTAGCAACCAGACACCTGACATTAGTATTATTATTATTATTTGGGGAGTACTTCCTGCTTTTCAAATGAAACACCTACTAGCACAATACTCCTTATTGTCAAAATCACAGTATAAATAATAAATAGAACATCTTATAAATAATCTTATATATAAATAAATCTTACGTAAATTGAATATTTTCTCCTGGCTCCATACCACAGCAGGAATGCCAAGCATAACAGGGTGTTCTCTGATCCTGTTGTGTCTTTTTTTCCTAGTCTCACAGGCAAACATTTGATCTTTACTTCTAAAGCTTAATGTTTTTCAGCAATACTGTTATTTTTCCTGTCGTTCCTGGTTTTTACTTCTGAGTTTTGTCCTCTGGGAGAGCTATGTACCTTCCTGTGTGTGTGTTTGTTATTTGCTGCATATTTTATATGTGCAACTAAATAGAATTAACAGCCTTTTGTCTCTCTTTGGGAAGTCACTTGTCTGCTGTGCATCACTTCAGTTGCTAATAGACACTGATGTAGGAAATGCAAACTCTTGATGAGGCAAGTTGTTCTGTGGAGTATTTAAAAGTTCAGGTGCATGGAACCAGAGTATAATAATGAAGAAGTGAGGGAAAGGAAAAATGCTGAAATGAGGATGCAGTTACAATATGACTAACTCTTTGCAGAACTGGCTACTTGGATTACTCTGATTTGTAGAAGCACAGCTCAAAAGCTGTTTCAGGTTAGTCAGCTGTTCAGAGAGCCTGTTGATAGACCATCTTCTTCCTAGGAAAGGGACAAGCATACCCATGCTATTTAAGTGCATTTTTGCATTTTTGCAGAAAGTTTATATAGGGGGGATAAAAAAGCTGTCTTCTCCTCTTATGCATAGTTGTGATAATGGCCTGATTGTCTCTGCCTCTCCTTTTCCTGATTCTGCGAATTGAGGGATTTTGTAAGAGGATCAGAACAAAACTTAAATTGCTCAAGAATATAAAGTGAAATCAAGGCCTTGTTAAGTCTTGCTTTTACTGACAAAGAGATGATTATTTATACGCCAGAAACTGTAGGGACCCGGTGAAGGAGCAGGCAAAAGGCACACCTGGCTGCATTCACAGAGATACTACACACTGACTCTGTAACCTCAGACCCAGCTGAGGTGACCTCATGAAGTCGAGGAAGCTACAGACACACCATTGCTCACAAGACCTCAGAGCTGCATTACAGCTGCACATGAAGTGCAGGGCATAAAACCACTCATGTGTCACTGCAAGCAGGTATTTTCTCTTTCAACTAAAATGTATTATCTACTTAACTCCCTGTAGTGGTGTGAAGCACCATTTTTACCTATCATAAAAAGACTGCTGACCCTTGCCTCCTGCTAAGTAAAGGCCGTAGTCTTGAACAACAATGCTAACTCATAACAGGAAAGCAATTCTGTGTTAAGGTTTTATAAAATCTTTCTCAAGGGCTGTTAAGCCTGTCTTGTTGGAATGTTGGGGGTTTTTATTCATGGAAAGATGTGAAGAGAACTCCCACGTGCACGCTTTTATGATCACCCATCTTCTTGCATATGAGTCAACCTTGCAGCTTTCAGGCTAAGCTGAATGTCATGAAAAACCCTTTTGCGCAGGTCAGTACTTGTGCAGGGCAAGGTTCTCAGGAAAAGGGGATTGACCTTTGCTACCAGAACCTGGATTAGTAAACAGTAATCACAGAATCTTCATTTGTTGTTGCTTTTTTGGAGGTCTCCATGGCTTTTGAAAATATTCATATTTCAAAGAAATAGCCTTCCTCAGAGGCAGAAAACTGAAGTGCATTGCAGAGTTCACATTTTCTTAGCTCCGTCATTTGACCAGTCCATTAAGTCTCTGTCAGGTCTAACTTTAGGTTCCCTCTGTGAAGTATTTAATTACTGTTTGATTTAAATGTAACCCTCATGCTCATTTTTGATAGTAGCATGCACAGGTATACTACATAGAAGTGGGCAGTGGATATTTGGTTCATCATCAGAATTATAAGCTGATAGATTCAGGGGTTCACATGTTGACTTATTGCTTATTTGCCATTTCCTCACTTGGAATAAGTTTGGTATTGCGGTATTTCTCTTTTTTGTAATTCAAGTGATACCAAAGTCTACTTGCTGTTGCAGCTTAAGGGTGATGTCTTGTTTTAATGGAAAGTGGTGGGTAAAAACAGAATACTGGGGCTAGCTTGAGCATAAAGAAGCCTACTCACAAGGATTACATTTTAATCAAACCGTAATTAAATATTTCAAAGAGAGAACATAAAATTGGACCTGACAGAGACTTACTGGACTGGTCAAATGATGGAGCTAAGAAAATGTGAACTCTGCAAGGCACTTTAGCTTTCTGTTTTACAGCCAAGATGGCCTGTGATCCTTCAGGGGAAATGTCCGTAATGGATCTAATTGCAAAGAGATGGATTAGGGGGTGAGAGAGGTGGGATAGACACAATCTTCTTTTAAATCACCTGATAAACTTGTTAAGAATAGGTAGCCCCACAGATGAGAAGAATCCCTCTTCAGGTGTTTTCTGCAGATTGACAGCATCATGCCACACCAGTTCACGCTGACTCTGGGCTACAAATATGCACAGGCAGTCCTAAAAATGAGGGACACGGTTTTTTCCCACTCCATGTTAGTCACATACGAAGGAGGGTGATGCTCTTTGTGTTTCTGGGGTTTTATTCCTCTCATTTTTTGATAGACGTTCTGTTGATGAGAAAATGGGATTAAGTGACTATATTAAACATTTCACCTCCCCCACCTCACCAGTAAGGCAATCTGCGAGGGAAAGGTAGCAAACAGAGAAATGTGAACAATCTGGGTGCCTCCTACTACCCAGCTGAAATTCCCCTTCTTGCAATTTGTGGCCTTTGCCTTGGGACATTTGACTCTTGATGTTGTACACCTGTGAGAAAAATCTGGCTCTATTTTCCTCTGTAACCTCCCTTTGGTAGTGGAAATGGGCAGTTAGACTCCATTAGCCTCCTCCTCTCCAGGGAAACAAAACTCAGTCTCCTCAGCCTCTCCTTGTATTTTATCTAGTCCATTCCCCTGTCTTAGTGGTCCTCTGCTGGGCTTTCCCTCCACTGGACTCTGTCTGACCTGTTGATATCACTCTGGTACTGTGGAGAGTTCCATGAGGTTTCATGTGCAATTTCAAGTAAGTAGAGAGGAATAATCTCTTCCCTTGAACTGCCAGCTCTTTCTTGCTCAGTGTGTGGTTAGTCTTCATGACTACAATGGTGCATTGCTGACTGCTGTTCAATACTGTGTTCAAATATACGCTACAGATTGCTACTATCTGAACCAAGTGTTTTTCCAAACTCTCAGTATTTTGCAATTTGGCATTTCTTTGCAATGTGAATTTTATTTTCAGGTAAGAATGTGCAAAGGACTGTGAGTTCATGTCTGGAGGCTGTATGTGCTCTCCTTTCATCTGGAGGGCAGAAGAACCATAATGATGTAGCGTAAATAGTGTTGGGGGACAGCCCTGATGACATAACTGTCTTGGCAGCATATTCTTTTTCTGTCTTCATTTCTCCAGCTACTACTTAGCTTAGAAACAACAAAGGGAAAAGTAATGTTAGCTGTACTTTGGCACCTATTCCTACAGCAAAATGAGTAAAAAGCCAGAGGGTTTGGAACTGCTACTTGAGCTTTAATATTCATCCTCTACCTAGTGGTGCAAGAGTGCCTGTGATTCTGTTTGGGGATCCCTGGCTGGCTGTCTAGTTCAGATGCTTTCTCCAACATCAGGTTTGCAGTCAGCATGGATTTAGAGGAGAACACAGTGTAGGACAAAAAGGAAATTGCCAGCTCTCTGGGTAACATTATATAGAGTTTAACTTTATTCTTCCTGTGTTTGTGATAAGTGAAGAATTTCATAATGCAAAAAGCCCCACTAAAGTTGAATATGTGACAGAGACTATACATTATTTCCGTGCTAAACTTCTACTGGGTGCCAAATTCCACAGAGCCAGCTGCGTCTGAAACATCTTGTAAACCTGAAAAATCAATGTCCTAGGTTGTTTCTTTATTAGCCTTCCTCTAGCCTCCTGAAACAGTGTGGTAAGATTTACCATCTTTTGAATGTGTCTGCAGCGATGTTCAAGTAGCTATTGTGTTGATTGTTTTAAGGGAGGGGACTAACCTCCCAGTCTGTCAGAAGACTGATAGCCCTGCTGTTGATTTGATGTTGTTAACATCGTGCTGTATCGAGAGCAGATAATAGTGTCCTGAAAGCATGGGATGTCTTCAGACAGTGATAACAGTAACAAGATTGGGAACAGCATTTCTGATTATCTCATGGACGTTCTGTCTCGCTTTTTGCAGGCTTCCTAATCCCTCGGGAGTTTCCTGTAGTCCTTACCTACTTAAAATATAAGCATAATGAAAGCGATTTATTAGGTGGGTTTTTTTCATGTTGTCTGAACTCATTTGTGAAAGACAATATAGGAGTGTAGTATTGCTGCCAAATGAAATAATCTGCTGTGTATTTTAGAACTGGATGTATTTGGAGCCTCATCTCAAAACAAAACTCACCTCTGTGCACACAGGAGAAAAAAAACATGTCTAGAGCTTGATCCCCCGTTCATTCAGATTGTCCCTCACTGTTAGAATGGTGCGTGGATCAGACTTGCAATGTGCTTTTCTCTCTCCCTGTGTCAATTTCTGCTCATCCACGTGGTATTTCAAACAGGCACTTTTCCCAGTGGCAACCAAAGTCTGACTGGCGAGGTGGCTTTAAAGAGAGGCAAAAGTGAGTTCCAGCCCCAGAACTCAGTCCTGCACAAAGCCAGAAATGGCAAGTGCATCAGGAGTGTTCACGTTGCTAAGGTCCTGGGAAGACACAGTACTATCATTTTCTTAAAGATGCAGGTTGTTTTGGGGTGAGGTGATGTTAGCAGTATGTTAATTTTAAATAGCAATTTTCCTCCTGTTATTTTTGTCCAGAAACAAGGAAAAAAAATCAGCATCATTTTTTTTGTTCTTTCAAGCTTAACATTGTCAGTTGCATTTTTGTTGATTCAAGTGCTCTTCCTTGGTGACCTTCCTCTCTGCATGCTTGTGAAATGTGAAAGATGCTGTTGACACAAGCAAAGGCTCAAGATCCCTCAGCTCATATCCCAAACACCACTTCAACATGGTATGTTTGATGCTGCATATTTCTGTCTCACCGACAAAGTGGCAGTGAAAGTTATTGCATCCATCTGGGAAAGGGAACGGAGCAGAATGAAAGCCACAGTAAACAGCACTATCTCCCCTTCATTCCCTGTCCTCAGTCTCTATCAGAACACCTCTGAATGCAGAAGCAAAATAGAGAGGTCTGAGCACTTAAAACAAGGTTTAGAAATGGATCCCAAAAAAGATAGGACCTGAAATTAAATCAGCAGGTGTGCACTTTGAAAACAATTCCAGGTCTTTATTTATAGGAGCAATGGCTTCTGCATTTTTGCTAAGAAATCATCTTATGCATGCAGAAATGATTGCAAGATGGTACTGAAGGTAGAACTAACCCTCCCCAGTCATGCTTGTTTTACTATACCTTCCTCAAGTGTGTTATGCCACCACAGAAATCTGGAGGAAAAAGAAAACAGCCGGTGTGTCTCCACACACGTATTGGGGCCACTGCAGATCTCCTTAACTCCTTTGTTGCCAAAACAACATGAACGAAGGCTCTGAGGTTTGAAAAAACAGTGCTAGGAAAAGTTTAGTATAAGTAAGAATTTTTAAAATTGCAGTTTTGGGTCTTTTAATTCTCCAGTTAAAACTAGTTCTGCCTCATTCAATGGCCATTGTTAGCTATGCCATGGTCCGTTGTGGGTTTGGATTTACAGCACTTTGCCTGTTGCACAAAGGCATCCAACAGGCAATCGATATGCGGTGACATTCCTTGTCATTTCTCTGTTACTCAGTGCATGAGCTCATCTTCATGTTTTCTGCAGAATCTCTTTCTTTTTTCCAAGGACCTCAGTACTCCTATCTCCATACTGAAGACATACGGGTGGTATTTGGGGAAAAGTGTGTTGATCCAATGCACTACTGGTGTGGAGGGGAGCATCTGTGGTGGTGGTGTAGGTGGTAGCAGACATGCAGAGCGTACAGAACGCTCTTCATACCCAGAGCAGTAGTTCTGCTCTTGACCTGCAACAGCCGAGGTGGGGGTGTTGCAGGACACTGTCCCCCTTAGCTGTGCTTGTGCTGGCTGAAGAGGTTGTCACTGCAGCGCTTGTGCCGATTTCAGTCTAAATCAGCCCCATTTTAATGCAAATCAGCTAAACTGGCTGGAACTGTTTAGAAAGGTGATGGTTGCTGTTCCTCTGACTCGAGAGAAATCCGGGAGCGTGTGTGAGTCATGCAGGTGTAAGAAATCACTGGAGCAGAGTGGAGTGGAGGCCTCAGCAGCCACAGCCACAGCCAGGAGGGAAGCGTGTGAAAAGATCTGGAGCTGGTGCAGAGGGAAATGTGCCCCCTTCCTGGTGTATTTGAGTAGCGGGATGCCGCTCTGCGAAAGTGGGAGAATAATAAAGACAACAGATGCCATGCTGTCAGTTTGCAAAGCTAAGAATGGTTGCTCGGAGCTCATTTCTCCTCCACATAGCATTTCCTTCGGCCTGTTATCTGTGTTAGCATTACCTCTTACTGCTTCTCTGTTTTCAGTCCGCAAGTGCTGCAAGTGAAGTATAAAGCCATATAAGTTTTGTGCCCTGAAGAATATGTCGTATTGTTTACTTTTTATGGGATGAAATAAATCTGTCAAATAAGAGAGTTAGCAAAGGGACAGATTCTCTGTTCTGACTATGCTTGGAAGTCGCTTTAGTGGAACAAACTGAGCATCACCTGTTCTGAAAGGGGACATGTAAAGACAGGCTTTTGGAAGGAAAGCTGAGGTTACTACAAGCAGGGGTGGGGCAGAGAAGGAGGAGGACATCCCTGTTGCGGCTCACGTGTGGAAATTAAGAAAGACAGCAGAAGGAGGGGGCTGCTTGAATAGCCTGGCCAGCTGGAAAGCTGCAGAGCTCCTGGGTGCTGCCATCTACTGTAGAAACCTGCCCCTGGCTGGAGCTGCCACGCATTCTTTCCTTCCAAACATGGGCACTGCAAATCTGGGAGCGCATTTTTTTGTGCGAGCCATCTAAGTAACAGCTCTGTTGGGTGAAGTACTGAAATAATTTCCCAGGCGAGCTGGTAGGAAATCATGGTTATAAGTCTATCAAGGAATTACAGTTTAATCGCAATCTATACTGGAAAGACTGCACTACAGTTTAGTATTTTACATGAAAGCCTGCTATTGAAAAAATGTTACCCCCTACTTCAATAGATCTTTGCCGCCAACTGCAAGCAGTTTCAGCTCTGTTTAGCTGGCAGAGTTCATTGTTGACAGACTAAGAACTGGAATTAAAATGTGTGACAGTGCATTAAGGAAACACACTAAAGGGGATTTAAAATACAGTCAAAGAGAGGCAGACAGAGGGGCGGGAGAGAGGAGACCAGGCAGCTGAGCAGCTGAATGGCTGGTTGGGGTGTGGGGGTGGCAATGGTGAGGAAGAGGTGAAGGGATCACACTTTTTTCCCTTTGGAAAAACGTCTTCTAAGCAGCTAGCAAACATTGATGGCATTCTTCTGCCAGCCAGCCAGCAAATAACTTATGCAAAGGAAAGAGACAGAGCAGCTCGGGTGGGTCTCACAAGCCCTGAGAGAACTGGCAGCTATTTTTGTTTGCCTAACAGCTGAAGTGATTATTTCTGCCACTCATCCTAAGAAAGCTAATGGGGCTCCTGAGGACCCCTCCCCACTAAATAGTGGCCATGAACATGGTCCCAGTCAGAACTGGAGCAAGGGGAGAAGAGACTGTCATTTGAGATGAATAAATAAATCCTTTAAATTCTCTGTTTCCAAGTTCATTTATGAATGGCAGCTCAAAAGCAGGAAAAAAACCCACCCACAAACAACCCCCACAAAAATCCCACGTGAAATGGGAAATGGGCTGGGAAATGGTTGTCAGGAGGTACTTACTGCGATTACATCTGTTGTCAGGCTGGTAGCTGGTGCCTCATTTGTTCAGTCATGTGCAGAGTGTCCCTAGTGCAGTGTCATACCCTTATCCTATCAACACATGTCCAGTTTGCGTATTTTATACATACTTCCACTCCGTGTGAATGGGTGCCCTTGGCTGACAAGGGCAGTGTTACATTTTAAATGTCTGTGGTAGTCCCTACTCTGGTATATTGCCACAAGAGCTGTGTGCTACTGCTAGAAAAGAGTTCCCTGTACGGTCCAGTAGACAGCCACAGGAAGCCAATATTCTTCGAGTTGCCAAAAACTGGTCATAAGCCCTGAGGTGCTAAATACAAAGTAAAAAGAAAAGTCTACTTTTACAGTTCAAAGATGAAAAGGTAGTCTACCTCTTTTTCTAACTGTTGTAACTTAGCAAATATAGTTATAAATAAAGCTGTGGAAGGGCTCTCTTTGCTATTTTCTTCTGTGGCTGGAAACCTGTGGGCTGTTTGTAACTATGTCTTTTAAAAAAAATTATCTTCTGTTGATACCTCAGGCTTCAGGATTTCTGAAGCAGTCTCTTTCAAGTTTTGTTCCATGACGGTTTTCCCAGCCACTGCTTATTTGTGAGCATCCTCACTAGATTTTGTGAAACAGGGTGCCCTTGGAAAGAGGTGAGCAGCTGTTTGAAATGCAGGCAGACAAGCAGAGAGAGCTAAAGGCTAGAACAGTTTCTTTAGAAATTACTTCTCACCAGGTGTGGTGGTCTCACTGTACGCACTCTTACTTTTTCTGTAGTAAGTCTCTGTACTAACTCTCACATCTCCTATCGATGATAAGTCCAAAAACCAGTCTGGACTTTAGAATGTTGTTTCATGTCCAGCAAGAGATGAATTTTATGCCATTATTTCACTTGGTCTTATATCCATGTTGGAAATGCAGTGGCATGTCTTCTGTTTGAGTCTTGGGTGTTGGGTCAGGTCAGCCTCTTGATCATAGAAATAACTACAGGTAATTGAGACAGGAAGGAGACCAAAGGTGGTCAGCCCTAGTGGAGATGAGGTTTCTAGAATCAAAGAATGTTGAAGGGACCTTAAAGATCATCTAGGTCCAACTCCCCCTGCCAAGGGCAGGGACACCTCCCACTAGACCAGGTTGCTCAAAGCCCCATCCAACCTGGCCTTGAACACCTCCAGGGATGGGGCATCCACGGCTTCCCTGGGCAACCTGTTCTAGTGTCTCACCACCCTCACAGTGAAGAATTTGTTCCAGATATTGAATCTAAATCTACCCTCCTTCAGTTTAAAACTGTTACCCCTCATTCCATCACTACATGCCCTTGTAAGAAGTCCTTCTCCAGCTTTCTTGTAGGCCCTCTTTAAGTACTGCAAGGCCACCATAAGATCTCCACTCAGCTTCTCTTCTCCGGGCTGAAAAATGCCAGCTCTCTCAGCCTGTCTCCCTGCAGCCTTCTCTTCTCCAGGCTAAACAACCTCAACTCTCCCAGCCTGTCCTCACGGGAGTGGTGCTCCAGCCCTTTCATCTTCTTTGTGACCCATCTCTGGACCCATTCTAACAGGTCCATGTACTTCTTACTTCTTGTGCTGAGGACTCCAAAGCTGGACACAGTAGTCCTGGTGGGTCTCCCCAGAGCAGATTAGAGGGGCAGAATCACCTCCCCCGACCTGCTGACCACACTTCTTTTGGTTGGCCATCGGGGCTTCAAGAGCATTTTACTGGGTCTTGTTGACCTTCTCATCCACCAACACCCCCAATTTGTTCTCCTCAGAGCTGCTCTCTATCCATTCTCCACCCAGCCTGTATTTGTGCTTGGGATTTTCCTGACCCATGTGCGGGACCTTGCACTTGCCCCTGTTTCTGTAGAAATCCCTTTTTGTTATAGAACATGTGTTTCATGACATGCTTCTTCTAGTTCTAACTGGCAAACCCAACTGCTGTCTTAGCAGGCTAAGCTCTTATACTGCCCAACACCAGACAGTCTCCATGTAGATCATAGCCCTTCAGTCCTTGCCAGACCTTGCCTTTCAGCTCAGAGTTTACTGAGTCCTGAAGTGAAACTCAGGCTGAGAGGTGCTTCTTTATTCACCATCTTCAGTCCGGTAATGATCTCCAGATGGGCTTTATGTCGAAGCAGAAGTGGCTTGAGGTCTAATTTGACTCCATCTTGTGAAGTCAAAGGGAAGACCTGTGGTACCACTGCAATAACTGGCAGACGTGATTGATATCTGGAGCTTTTGTACCCATCCAGTAGGGATTTAAGTTTCTTGATACCTGTATTTCTGAAGTAGTAGAAGCCAAAGAAGTAGAGGTAGAGTACAGACAGTCCAAGTGCATTTGGATAGCCAGCAAAGGTGCTGGAAACAGTGAAGATTCTCATTTTCTTACACAGCAATTCCCATTAATGGTTTTGGTCACTCATGATAGAGTCAAGCCTGATGATGATTTTTATGAGGGGTAAAGTCCCAAGGTAAAATCCACTGACCATTTTGAGAATTTTTATATTTCAAATATTGATCTGTCAAAGCTGAACTTGATAATTATGCAGTATTTGAAGGTCATTGTGAGGGTACATCACGCTTTTTCTCAGCCACTCTCTGTGGTTTTCACTTTATTCACTTTAATCCAAAGGCTGTGGGAGTTGAAAAACCTTTTCATTGATGTCAGGTCAGATTCTCAAAAGATTTTCTGTATCACATAAACATTTCATGTATGCTTTTTTGCATGAGTGTGTGTACATGAAAATAGTTACTCAGTGAATTATTGGGGATAGTCACTGTTGCTTCAGATATTGTTGCTAAAATCAATTAATCAGAAAAGATACATGCCAGAAGCTCTTCCCTTTCTGCCACCCGTGCAAGATTATACTACATCTAATAATATATTTGCTAGATCATTCAGTAGTTGAACTGAATATAATGTAAAAAGGATATGAACAAATAAGATGTCCTGGTGCAAGCAGTTGTTAGTTGTAAAAAGTAATTAACTTTGGTGGAAAGAAGAAGAAGATTTTATTTCTTTTAATAGAAGATTTTATTTCTCTGGTCCTGCTTTTGCTTTAAGCTGTGATTTGCTTTTGCTTGAATGTGTTATTAGTGTAAATGCTAGGTGTTCTTATTGACCTCTTTGCTTCTACTGGTATTCTTTTAAAATAGTCCTGAGTAAGCAGGAAACTTTGACCATTAACAAGATCCCTAGAGCTTGGTATCTATTTGTTTAATCACATCTATTTCCCAGTATTGGAGGGCTTAGCGGTTTGAAGCAAGTGAATTTGAGTCAGGTGTAACTCTCAGATAGAAAGTCTCTGGGCTGAATTAGGAGTAGACACAAAAATGCGTCCAGTTTGCATGTTTATCTTGTGGGCTTGCAAACTTGTTTGTGAGGTGCCATATGTGTACATACTGAACTTTCCATTCTGGAAATGTGAACATGCAGTTTCTGAGCTGGGTCGCTTGACTCATGGTTCAGTTTGAGATCCAAAAGCCCTGAGGTCACAATGGTCCAAACCAAATCTGTCCATACCTTTGAAAATCCTATTCATCTTAGATGTGTAGCTTATCTGTATTATTATAACTGTTGTCTCCAAGCAGTGGGTTTATTGATTCGGCTTCTGTTGTGAAAGTAGCTGAAGAAACCAGCCCAAACTAGAAATGAGTCCAAGTTCAGATCTTCATGAAAACTTTCCCTACATTGAAGAGCTGTTTAGAATCAGAATCCCAATCCATGCTCATTATAGAAATAAATCTTTTCTACACAATTTAGAGCTGACATTTCTCTGAACTTTGTCAAATTAAGATATGGGGATGTGGTTCGAACTCATTGTTATGACAGTTTTAAGGGCTTCACTCTTCTCCGGGCGGATGTGGTGCAGTTATTTTCAGTGGGTTTAGAGCAACATAAGAGTGGCTTGGCAGAGGGAAACATTAGGTTCCTACTAAATAAAATGTGATCTTTACCAGAATCTTCCTTTAGCAACTGACTTGTCTGGTTTGTACTTTATAGCTGTGCATTACGATTTGTATTTACAGTGCCATTATGCACAAAATCTTCCAGAGGGAATTTTTTTTCTTTCTCGTAATTAAAACAGTAGGAATTAATGATGGACTGGGGAGGCTTGCTGTTTCTTCAGTAATGAACTGAATTACTTTGAATGGGTAAGAAAAAAAATGTTAATACAGCGATTATTTTGGTCTGAACTAAGTCCTGTCATAAAAGATGAAAGTATTAAAATTGCATTAGACATATTAAAAAAGCGCAACCCAGAATAGTAAACACGTTGCAGCTGTGTAAGTAGTATAGCTTTGATTCTAATGCTTGGCTAATTACAAGAGAAAACATGATAACTTCCTTCAAAAATGCAAACATTAAATATGACCTTACCTGGGGTCCTTTGAAAACTGAGGGCACTGCTGTTGTCAACTCATCTTCTTTTGTCTCTCTTCCCATTTTCGTCTATTTCTCTTCATACTTTGGAACCTTTAAATAAATGTTACAATCTCTTCTGCTGACTTGGCTGAACCACCTCCCTCTACCCAAACCAGGTCTGTCCAAAACAATGAATTCTGTCCCTGCCTTTCGTTTGTCCCTTCTTTAGCTCTCACCATTTCCAAAGGGACTGATGAATTTCACAAGGTAAGCAGGCTGAGGGCCGCCTGCAGTAGAAAATACAGCAGTATGGCAGAACCAGGAGGAAGGAGTCTAGGTGCCCAAGGGAGGAGAGTCAGTGAAGCTGGAAGAAGTGGAGTAGCATTGCCCTGGTCCTGTCTCCAGAACAGGGAACAGCAACTCAGTGGGAATTCTGGGTTTGTGTTTGAGAAATTCCATATGTTTCGGCAGCTCAGGCTGTTTTTATTCAACTGTTTGTCCCTTTTGTTTCTGAAAAGTAGTCTTGTCCCAAGAACATCTGTTGCAATGCCTTGGAACCATAGGGACACGCAAAGATTGAACACCAGTAATTACTAGCAACATGATCAGCCAAAAATTGAGATGTTATGCTGTCTCTGTGAGCCTAGCAGAGAGATGTGTTCAAATTTTTTCCTTAATGGATTTTACTTAGTTTGGGAATATATGGAAATGTCTTGGAAACAGTCCCTGACTTCCCTCTGCCCTGGATGCAGAAGCCATTATACTTAGGTTTTCTGTCAAGTCTTGCTAAAAGTCTCTTTCTATCTTTTATTGTCCTTCTTCCTGCATTTCATCCTGCAGTATCCTTTAGTCTCATATGGATATCCAATTGATGTTCAGGCTCTTTTTCCATGGCTGTTTTTTGACCCTTTAAGAGACATGTGAGCTTCCTGGTGGGGCTTCTGAGGTGGCCTCTTTTGCTTCAGACATCTAATCCACTCAGCAAACTGAATCCCTTCTCACTCTTGTTCTGAATGAAAGCTGTTTTTCACTCCCGCCTGATTCAATGTTGTTTCATGCAACTGAAATAATATTATCCATTCTCCTTTGCCACTGTTAATTCTCTCAAAAAACATGTAAGACCAACTTCCTTCTCAAAATACATACAGCGTGATGTTTTGAAAACATTTGTTGTTTGCTAGGTGAGACGCTTATTGTGATTTACCTGTTGTTCAGTAGGTAATAAGCCTCTGCTGTTTGGGTGCCTGGCACTGCGGGGTTAGGCAATGTACATTGTACATTGATAGTATGATTTCTGCAGTATAAATTGTAATAGATTCACAGATGAACTAAACTTCTAGAACTTCCAGGAAGAAGTTTGAGTCTCAGATATTTGGGGAATGTCTTTCTGTATCTAAGTCTTCTTGCACACCCACCCTCTCACCAACGGTTGTATTGTAAACCACTGTTCCTCAGGGTATTCTGAAGACTCCAGCTCCCATCAGACTATGGGATTTTCTGCTCTTATTTAAAGCAAAATGAAAGAATGGATGAGTCTGCACACATAGTTGAAATATACACTAATGACTCAGAGCCCAGAAGGCAAATGACAGCAGAGCCCCCCAGGTATTTTTTAATATCAGAATTTAATAAGTGTATATATATATACTTTTTTTTTTTTTAGAGGTTTTGGCCTTGATTTTGATTTTCCAGTGTTTGAGGTTGGCAGTATTCTGTCTGTTATGCGGGCTGTAATTCCGCTGCAGAACGAGTAATGAAATTTAGCCATATGATATGTGTATTGGTGAGCCTTCTGGAGAACTGATGGACTTACTTCTGTGACAGTCTGGCTTCTGGGGAATTACAGTATTGCTGCACTTTACAGAAAAGATCAGAAAGAGACCCCTGGGTGCTACCCAAGTTTGCCAACCCAGATGTGCCGGGGAACTGGTGGTCCTGCTTGTGATACAAAGATGCTCCAGTATGGTGCTCTCCTCAACAACAGCTCACAGTTCAGATGAAGCAGATCATAGTTATCAGACATACGTGATATTTGCTTTCCATAAAATAAGTCCCAGAGTGTATTTATGTAGTTCATGCTTTTTCCCCCTCAGGTCAGGACTGGATGGTTATTTTAAATCTCCTTCAAAAAATGGAAGGAAAGCTATTTTCCTTTAAAAGAAAGGAATGTAAAGGAATGTTTTCCTAGAACTTTTTGGACTTAGTCTGGTTTCCTATGGAAATTAGTCTCATTGCAATCTCTATGTCTGCCTTCGGCTTCTCTTGCAATAACTTTTCAAAATGTTTGTTGAATTTATTCAGATTTGACAGGGGAGAAAAGGTCTCAAATATATTGTCTTTGTATGAGTTTCATAAAAATAGGCATCTAGATAGATGAGACTGTGATTAGTACTCCTGCTAAAGAAAAAAAAAAGGCACTGTAGGCTCAACCACATAAACCATTTTAAACAGCTGAGATCCCGGGCAGGAGACTGACATGGAAAACCTGCCTTCAGGCTGTCTTGGAGAGTCTTACCTGCTACTGTTTCCATTTCTTTTGCCACCCAGATTACCCAGCATCCCAGAGGTAAGAACAGCAAAGTAAAATGAACCTATGTCTTTTTCCTGGATTTATTTGTAGTGGCATTGCCTCCTATTAAAGCAGGAATGCACCTGCAATCATCAGCTTGACACATCAGGACCTTCAGAGAGTGCTTGCTATTGGAAAGTTACCTAAAACTAGCTGAGCTCAAGCCCTCTGAATTTCAGGGGGGGCTTTCAATTATTTTTTGAAGAGGCTTTGAGGTCCTTGAAGAGGAGTAGGTTAGCCTGTGTTAAACTTCATTAAGCCTTTTTGTGGTCTGGGGATGTAATTGTTTTTACAAAGCAAGCTCTACAGCTCATAGCCCCACTATAGACTGGAAGATGGTGCAGAAATGTCATTGGGAAGGCATGACCTGCAGGTGGGACTGTGTAGTGCAGTAGGGCACCATATAGGGCATACCAGCTTGATCCAGACTCAGTATCCTGATTGCTGTCATGGTATTTCCAGATTAAGAACACCTGGGCTGCCTCCATACCTACATACAGTGTGAGGCTAAAACAGCTGCACTGCATCCAACCTTGGCCTTTGCAACGTGTAGCCAGTTCAGGTTTTCCTAAACTGCATGTTACACCCTGTAATTCCAGCCATAAAGAGAGGAAGCTCTGCTTGGTTGTGCCTTTCCTGTTCCCGAACACCTACTGTCCATAGGGCACACCACCGCACAGGGCCCATAGCTATTGTAAGTTTCAGGCCATGTAGTCTTTAATCTTCAGCCCCTTGTGGGCTAAGTTGGGCGAGACTGTGTCATGGAAATTTCTGTGTGAAGGAAATTTCATTAGTTTTCCTGGAGAATGGCTCTCTGATCCCATTTGCAGCATCTCTGTAGCTGCCCTTCAGTCATTTAGCAACTCAAAGGAAAGATGGCTCAGCATCTCATGGGCAGCGTGCTGGTCTGCAGCTCCCCAGAGCAGGTGCACCAAGCCCTAGTTTTAGTCTAGATAGGTGTATGTAAATAGGGCTGCATTTTTATTTCCAGTAGAACTTCATGGAATTTGTGATCAATGAGGCCCCCTGGAGCTCTTTAGACAAGCAGTTTTATGAGCAGTAGAGCTGCTGAGAGCTGGTTGCTTATGATTTATGTCTTGTGATTAGGTTATCTGGAATTTAATATGTTCCTGGTGCTAGTTAAAGTATCCTCAATAATGTGTCTCTCTTAGGTGGAGTCTCCAGTGCCCCAGAAAGACTGTGCTCATGATAACAGGAAGACCGTTGCAGTCCTCCTTGCCTACTTGCTTTCGGGAAACTCATAATAATGCAAAACTTTTGAGAGCAATGTTGTGTCAAATCAGGCTGAAAACAGTCAAAAGCATCACAAATTATTAGAGGGGCAGATAGAAAGACAAATATGCACGTCATGATTGCACTAGCCTGATTTCTTAGGGACCCAAGCTAAAAGTACATAAAGTGAATGTCAGTGCAAATGGAAACAGAGAATGGTTTCTCTGAGCTCTTGTGATATGAAAGTATTGCAGCTTTTGCATCCCATCCCAACCCATTGACATGACTCTTAGTAGATGCAGTATAGATTCTGAGAAGTACTTAGTACTGTTCATTCTGCATTTTCTAGGAATTTATAAATGAATTCTAATATTTTTAGAAACTGGTATAGGAGGTGCGCCTATGATCTGTGCTGTGTGAGCTGATGTGCTAAAGGTAATTGTTATAGCGGTGCAATTTGGAAAAGTCACGTGAGTTTTGTGGAGAGGCAAAGTGGGTGTGTAATGTTCTAGTAACAATATTGTGGGCAAGAAGCCAGTTGATAGGTGTCCATATGTGACCTTAGGCATTTGGTACCTTTAGAAAAGTTCTTTCCATTACAGTCTATACAACCTGGTGACTATGCAGCATTTATTGACCTGATTTTTTTATGCTTTCCTCAGTGAGAGCTTGATTCTCCTTGCTGTGCTTTTAAAGAGCCCTTACTGTAAAGATCTTTTTAAAGGTATCTCTGTTTGGGGGCCATGTTATGCCTGTGCCTATGTTTTAATCTGGGTGTGTCAATCAAGACACAGAAACATTTTAAGCCTGATGCCAGTTAGTTTTAATTGAAGAGGAGAAAAAACACCAAGCATGATTGGGTCCTTAGGGAAAAGGTGAGTTTCTACAGTTGAGCCTTTGAAATATCTCAACAGTTTAACAGAGAGAGGGAAGT
This sequence comes from Thinocorus orbignyianus, assembly GCA_013400375.1. NCBI lineage: Eukaryota > Metazoa > Chordata > Aves > Ciconiiformes > Thinocoridae > Thinocorus > Thinocorus orbignyianus. The sequence goes on along the minus strand of VXBW01005792.1, from coordinate 1,061,718 downwards.
AACTGTGAATGAAACAAACAAGAAATGGAGATATGGATGAAAAATTCCAGCTAAGAGACACGTGGACACTCTACTCAGAGATTTCTCGTACGTTTGGATCTGGTCCAAATGAACCAAAATCAACAGGGGACTTTTCTACTCACAGCAATGGTTTTACTGTTAGCAGACCCTCTATTTTGTGAATCTTCTCCTTTCAGTACTAAGAAAAAGAAGGTTTATGTGCCTATATGGCAATTTGGGAAAACCAATTGTGTTTATATGGCAAATTGGCAGTGCTGGAGCAATAGTCCAAGCATAGAAGAGCTATTGCAAAACCACAGGAGGAATGGGGACAACCTCTTACAGGAAGGATGTTAGCAGCCAGTCCCCAGAAGGTTTTGGTCACAGGTTAGAGTAAGAAGTTGATTCCTTTTCAAAGGCCCTTGCCTGCTCCAAGCAACGCCCCATGCATAGTCCACAGCTGAGGCTAGCAGTTTGCCATTGTGAATCACAGAAAAATTCATGGCTGTAGTTTAGAGTGAGAGGCAAAAAGATATGGGTTCATAGCTGAGGACAAAGGCCAGATGTGAGTCATCTCAAAAAAGACATGAAATTTTTGAGGAGCCCAAGGGTATTAGGTTTCCTCTGCTTTCCTGGTGAATTACTATGCCAATGATTAAAAACCATTTTAACCTGCTTTGCATGTTCCAGCTGAGTGGTGTGCAGTGGTAGCAGCAGTGACCGAAGGCTTGAACCTGTCTCAGTTGTCATTAATGGAAAAACTCTCCGTTTAAGTTTAGTGAATCAAAATTGAGTCTTAAGACACTTGAAATGTTACGATCAGTGGAAATGCACCTGCCCTGATTCCTCTTTGTTCTACTCAGGTCACCTGTTTCAGCTCAGCAGCTCTCAGCATTTCCAATGTATTCACCCACCCGCATGTTCAAATCTTGAGATGTCAGAGTCATGAGCCTTTTTCTTTCTTTTTGAATAAATCATGGGATCCATGGCTCCAGAGACAGCTGCAACTGAAGTATTTTCTGTAGCTGGAAAGTGTACAGAAATTAATTAAAACAGCCAGTTCTCACTCGCTGAGAAGTTTCTCAGATTTGGGAACTGAAACCTCCAGAGTTGGGTTACACTTTAAAAATTAACAGCTTTTGAAAGCTTGAGCCAAATCACATTTAGGTATTCCTGGGATCTAGGTAAAAAGAAGAATCAGTTTTGTTTTGAGGACATAAAGGAGGTTTCTTTTTAGGCATTTACATCTTCAGCAGTAGTTTCTCTATGTAGGGTTGTAGTCCTTTAATAAAACCACTTTGCAGGATGAGTGAACTGATGTATAACACAAAATACTACTGCAGCCAGTGCTCCATAATTATCTGAGTCCATATACCTAAAGTGTAAAATCATACTTTATTTTGTGTGAGTAACCTCTAACAAAGTAATGTGAGGGCTTGTCTCACTTTGCTTTGGATGTGTTATCCCCACATCTCCATGGAGTCGGTGTTACTGTCTAGATAGGGCTGAGCTGAGGTGCAGAGAAGCAGGGAAGGGGACAGGTTGTGCAGCTCAGTGCAGTGGGAAATGCTCAGCTGTCCCTTACTTTGCCAGTGCAAAGGCACTGACTGTTGTTTCCATATGCTCAAGGAGCATGTGGACCTTCCATATGTTGTCAGATATATTATCTGCGTTATAAACATCCTCCTCAGAATCATAAAGTGAAAAGGAAAAAGTGACAGGCTGTATTTAATGATTAACCCCCACACACACATTAAAGGCTATTCAGTCTGAATGCATGTAACTAGCGGGGCATGGTGGCAGTTTGACTCACACTCTGTGGGCTCTCACTGTCAACACAGTGATGTTCTGAACCATTAATAATAATCTGACGTTTTAGCTGGGGGGAGATATGTGTCTCTTGAAACCACATTTCTGTCTTCCACCCACCCCACTCTAGCATTCATCTGGATTTATTGAACAAGGTTAATGGATTATTTAGCAGGTTTCTCCAGCCATTATCAGCTAGCACACTCTGTTTATGTGGCTGGCCTCTCCTGTTCTGTCAGCTGTCATAAGCTTCTCAATTAGAAAAGGAAAAAAAATATATTATGAAATAGGTAACTATGGTTACCTGTGATGTGGGTTTTTAAGAAGCGCACAGAAACCTAGTGGCAACAGAGTTGGGAAGTTCAAAGCTTTAATTTATTCAAGAACTCTCTTGAATCAGAGTATCAAAAGCATTTAGAATAAATTCAGAACATTATCTTTTGTAGAACGATATTGCAGTCCTAAGCAGAAGTCGTCATACAGACCAACTCCTTGCTCTGCTCAAGTGAGAAGAAAATAGGAGCAGGAGAGGGTAAATATGCACTTGTTCCATTTTCCATCTGCAGAGCCTGGTGGCCCCAGAGTAGCTTTCGAAAGCGGTGGTTTCGTGGAGAAGCGGTACTTCCATTGTCCTGTTGTATTCCTGTTTACACTGAAATGATGATTTTTAAAGTGGTCATCCAGAGCCTGGAAGCTGTGTTTGCTTCAGGAGTGTCTTTCAAGTAAAGATGCCTACCTCAGAAATTCAGCCTCAATCATGTTGTCTGCTGAGAAAAAAAAATAATAAATTAAATCATCCGGGCTTAATTTAATGAGAACACAGGATAATGCCAAAAGCTTTCAAATGGACCAAAAGTACCCTATGAAACAGGTATCTTGAGGTCAAAAACTTCCCCTCTCTAGTGTTTCAGGGGGATCAGTGGAATTCTGTACATATTTGCCTTTTGCTAAGCAGGGAGCTACTGTTTCCTCTTCTTGTGTGATTTTCATCTGAACACAAAAGATAGTAGCCACCACCGTGTTCCCTGTATGCTCGATGAGCACTGTCCAAGAGAAGAAGAGAGTAAGAAGTTCAGCTGTCCAAAAACATTGTCTCATCTCAACCAGCCAAATACACAGTGTACAGTGACTTGTTCTGTCACATAATTTATTATAAAGTGACATAAGGTGAATACTGGATAACCTTGCATCCGGTGCCTGACGTTTTGGTTTATTAACATACTCCCAGTGGAAAGTTATTGCCTGCTCCTGGGTCAGTATTCATTTCCCAAGAAAGCTCTCTGAAAAAGGTGAGGTTGTAACTAAGGGGAGATAAGTGTTGTGTTGAACTGAAGATTCGTGAGATCTAGGAGCAGTCCCTGCCTCTGTCCCAGTGATCTTGGGCAAGTAATTTCATCTTTCTCTTTTTAAAACACAACTTTGTTTATGAAATGTTTTATTTATTTGTTATATTACAATGTTTTTTAACACGGGGGGACAGGTTTTATAATCTCATCTTCTGGAAGTGTCCTGTTCTGGGCTCCCCGGTTCAAGAAAGGCAGAGAACTGCTGGAGATGCTACAGTAAAAGGGTATAAAGACGATGAGAGGACTAGAACACCTCTTCTGAGGAAGGGCTGAGGGACTTGGGTCTTTTTAGTCTGGAGCGAAGAAGACCGGGAGGGGGGATCTTATCAATGCTTAGAAATACTTTTAAAGGATGGGAGTCAAGAAGATGGGGCCAGTCTTATTTTCATTGGAGCCCAGTGACAGAACAAGAGGAAAAGGGCACAAACTTAAACATAGGAAGTTCCATCTAAACATGAGGAGGAATTTCTTTACTTTGAGGGTGGCAGAGCCCTGGAACAGTCTGCAAAGAGAGGTGATGGAATCTTCATCTCTGGAGACATTCAAAACCCGCCTGGACACGTTCCTGTGCGACCTTCTCTGGGTGGACCTGCTCTGGCAGGGAGGTTGGATTAGATAATCTCCAGAGGTCCCTCCCAACCCGGTATCATTCTATGAATCTGTGAAGCAGGGGAAAGCTCTGGCAACAGGCGGGTGCTGTTCTTTGCCCAGTGGGAGCCCTGAGCTGGGCTGGCAACTCTGGGTGTATTACAAGCTGCTCTATATTTTGTGCATGGTGTGCTAACACTACTAGGCTGCGGAGGAGTAGTAGGATTGGTGGTCCTGACTGACACAAACCAGCAACAAAAATGTTTTTCTCTAACCTCCTCTTAGCTGCTTCTAAACCCGGGCAAATGCAATCTTTCACAGAAATTAAACATTCATCAGGTTGCAAGGTGTGGTCTTCAGATGTGGGAGAAGTCAGATCTGAATTTGTCAGTTATTGCTGAGTCCTGATAGTGACCTCCAGGAGTTACAAAGTACACTTATCCCTCTCTTAGATGTTTGCTGGATCCGCTCTTCACGGTGGTGATTTTGTTTTGTCATAATACCATTTCCTGCAAAGCCAGCACAGTAACTTGGAAGTCCCTAAATGCTTACCCCAAGTCCTCCTGTTTAACCAACTTGAAACAAATAGCATATAATTTATTAAGGGTGCATAAAGTTGAGAATATTGCAGTTCAGTCAGAGGCAGGGCATAGCCAGGAAAGGTCACAGTTCTTGTGGTATTGTTTGAAGTGCTGGAGAATTTCTAATGTGTTTGCACCGTGGCTGCATTTGTTCTGAAACAGAGGGAAGGCTGTGCTCGTATCTGTTAATCTAGAGGTTCCTTATTAATAGGCTACACACTTCATTGATTTTTAATTAATTTCTGAAGAGACACAGAGGATAAGTGCTGCAGCCCACGGACGTCTCTGTACTTATTGCAGTCCACATCTGTATTGATCGTCTGCCTAAGGAGCAGAAGTAATCCATTTTAAATACACTTTCTTGGAGAGAGGGAATGCACTACACAATATACTCTCTCGATTGTAATTGTGTTGGCAAGAGGTCAGTGGCTGGGGTGGAGGAAAGATAGCCTGCTGTTTAGTATGCTGCTAGCCCTCCAAGCACAGGCTTCTCTTCAGTCTTCATTTCAAGAAAGCCAAGCTATCTCCCTCGTGGGCAGTTTATAACTACAGAGTATTAAGAAAGCACTGGTCACAGCTCCACTGTTAAAGTTGCACGGGAAGCTCCTCTAAGGACACATTTAGCCTGCCTGCCTCTTCAGAGGAAGGAGCTGGAGCTAGTCTAACTGCAGCAATTAATCTAAGAGAGAAGAATAGCATTCAAAAAGCCCTTTCATATCACTAATGCACTGATACCTCTCTCTTTGGTTGCCGCTTTGAAAAGCATCAAACGCTTTCCAGGAGTATGTAATCCACTGGGAGCTGAAACCTGAAGTCTCTGAGTACTTCCCGAATCAGAGGATAGGTACGTTCTTCCTGCTGGCATGTGTAGCACAGGTTACTAGGATTTACTTTTGAAGCAGTAATTCACAGTCTTTGTTATAAGGACTGTGTTCCTGCCAACCTCTTAACTGTAGTTACTTTACAATGAGTGTTTATTGCTCAGCAAGGAGAGTTTTGCAGTCATAATTTTGTTATTTAGGCAGTTAGTTCTTATTTAAAGGCTTCTTTTACAGAAAAAGGTGTTGGCAACACGTAGCTGCAGTTGCAGCCAAAACAGTGCTAAGTACTTCTGTGCTTCCTGGACAAAGGTGAGTTGAGTTAGCAATAGTGGACACAGAGAGCGTTAAGTTCTGACTCACAGAGCCCGGGCTCTGTCGTATGGCTGGGGAAAGGTGTCCCTGCAGAGAAGCAGAAACCTGCATCTGAACAGTCAGTCTTTTTCTTACACAGGAACGATCAGTAGATTTCTACTGATAGATCTCTGCTTTTTCTCTTCTTGCATGGGGCAGTGCACCCAAAGGTCAGTCTCCTGAAAACACCTGACTGGTTTGTGTACTCACCTTCAGAAGCCCTTGTGAGAAGCAAATACTGCAGAGCTAACAGGGAGGCATCAGATGCTGAGTACTTTATTAGAGGGTTGGGGGTGACCTTTTACCCACGAGTCCCTGACTTTATTAAGTTTTTCCTATTGCAGCTCTTGCTCCTGTTCAGTAATTGGAGGATCAGAAACTCTCTTGGTGAGTCTCTGTTGCAGCGTATATTTGTATATCACATCTATTTTGGCGTAATGAGGCGGTGAGAGGAGCTGCAAAGCTGTATCCAGGTTACTGTGTCCTTACTGGTGATATGCCTATTATAAGTGCAGGTGCAAACTGCATTTCCTCTCACGTCTTTGGGCTGCAGTACCTTAAGCCAAGCTGTGATTTTCTTCAGAGATTGTAAGAGAACACCCCTGCCCTTTTGAGTGCTTTGGGAATAGGGAGAAGGTACTGCAGGAGACTTAAGGCAGCTTGTGTCCACACAGCCCAGGACACTGGAATATCTGGCCCAAGGGAAGAGGTAACACAGCCAATATGAGCCAGTTTGCCACTGAAGTCACTAAGGCTGGCATAAGGAGAGTGCCTTGCACCCAGCTGTCTTGAGGAAGTGCTGTGGCAATGGTCTTGAGTTAATTGCAAAATGGAGATGAAATATAACTACAGCTTCTTCCCTCAGAATGTCATGCATAGGAATGAGCTTTCTTTTTCTCCAGTTCTACGCATTCCATGTAACAGCTGTACAGATGTGACTGTAGGTGGAACCAAAACTTAGAGGCACATGCAATATGGGCCGTATTGAAGTATCTGTTTTGCATCTCATTGCTTATGCTACTTAATATATTTATGTAACATCTTTCATCAGAAGAACATGAAGTGCTTCACAGACTCTTTTTGATCAGCACCAGCTGATCTAGATATCTGCATAATTTAAGGGAGCCAGGGAGGCAACTCATACTTTTTACAGGAATTCAGACAAAGGACGTGTTTGATGAAGACAGTGGAAAAAATTCTGCTTCTAGTGATGTCCAAGGAACGTCAACACCCATATAGAACAGATAGCTTCATTGTAAAGACCCCACAACCTCAGAATCCTGAACCAGTCATTTCAGTGGTGACCCATTTGAAGGGGTGAGAAGACAATCCTGAGGTTTTAGTTTAGGATTTCAGTGGGTCTGGGCCCATCAAAATGTCTGCTCAGTCCAGTCAAATGAGTCTTGAAATGTCATAAGCTTATGAACTTGCTTGTCCTATCATTTCTTTCTACTCTTTCTCCCTTTATAAATACACCTGTCATTTTAGAGTAGCCTGCATTTTTCCTGTAATTCTCATCTCAAGTTTAGTCTCATAATCTCTTTCTCTTCCCTTTTGCTTCCTGACTTTGTTTTGACCTGTTATGGTTTAGCATCTTTTTTATTCTGCATCTTGGGCCATAGCTCACCAATGCAGTAAATCAAGCTTTAGGACTCCTATTACTGGAACAAACACACTGTAGCGTCCACATGATGCAGAGCAAACATCTGGTGTAGACTCCTTTTTTGCATACTTGTTCTTTTGGTGGGTAACTGGCATGTTTATACTGCTGGAGGTAGCTCGTGTCCTCCTGTGGTTGGTTTGAAGCCAGCTCATCTAGATTTTGTGTTTCATATGAGTCAGCAAATGTGTGATTACACTCCCATGTGTGAGCAGACAGAATTTGTACTTCTGGGTGATCCGCAAGGGGAGAGACTAACCTGTGTGCCAAGCATCACTGCTACCTCTTTTTGCAGCAGAACTAGCTTGAGTTACCTGTGCAGGAGTTGTGTTTGCAGTGGCTGTTTTTCCATAGGGATAATAATCTAGCTGCACTGGGAACCTGCCTCTTAAGTCAAATATGGATAATCTTGGCCTTGCTTCTGTGTACCGTGACCTGTTTATTGCAGAACCATTCAGCAATGTCTCACAACAGAAAAGGGTTATATTAATGGGCATGAATATACAGCATCCACACTGCTTATGTCACACCAGCTCAGAGTGCAGGTCTAGCAGAGTTTCAGTTGTTGGCTCCTGGTCAGGTAGACAGCTTTGAATCCTAAGGCTGTGTCTAAGAACAGCCATCTTGAGATAAATGTGCTTTTAACCCAAGATACAGCTTGTTACGTATGAATAGCACATTGCTTCAAACTTAAATAAACTGTAAAGAGAAACTTTGAACGAGAGTGAGCTTACTCGAGGGAACAAGAGATGGGAAAAAATATATTACCATCACTTTCTTTGTATACTCTTTACCAAAGAGAGGGAGAAGTATTAGTTTACCCCATATAAATGGGAAGAAATTGAACCCCTAAGTATTTGGGGTTATACCACAGCCCAGGATGCAGGCATGGGCCTCCCTTGCCGGCTTTACCAGAGCTGGCAGAACTCCAGACGTTTTCAGAAATCCTGGGCAGCTCACCTGGTGGAGGTGTGCATAGAACAAAGTGCCACTCTCCAGCTCAGTCTGGCAGCTTTGGACTGAAATAGCAGCCTCTGCTTTCCCTTGGCTGTAAGGATGACCTCCAGTCCCAGATCCCAAGCAGACCTCCATAGCAAATCACACCTCTGCAGCTGACTCAGTGTATTTCAGAGCAGTGTCAGTTTTACCCTCCCACAGCTGTCTCTGGAGTAACAGCTACTTAGATGATGCTGGTTGCTCCTGACAACAAAGGACACTGTGTTTTCCTTGAAAGGTTATTTAGCCCCAGGTTAAATTATACTTTTTCCATGGGGTAAGTGGGGGAAAAAATGATCATTTCAAGCTTTCTGTAATGATTCCTGTTATTAAGCTAGTCTCCAGTTATTAGGATGAAAAGAGGGCAGTCCCCAAGACTGGAGATTAATGTCCATGAGATTTGAATTGGACTTGAAATTTTCTTCCTTCTTGTACCTTTTTGATGAATCTGCTATGTGTGCTGGCTTTGGTGGGTGGAAGTTATTATTGAAGACAGGCAGGCTGCTCTTAATTTCTGGATGGGGTAAGTTCAACATTCCCTCTATTTAGGGAGTTAATAGTGTTTATTATAGAAAACGGCAAAAAGTCACACTGAAAAAAGTGTTTATAATACATCTGCTATCTGCTGGTATTGCTGAATTTCATGGAGCAGGTCTTATACATTTATATCTATATTTTTTTAAAAATTTGAGTTGTCTTGCAAAATGATGTCTTGTGTGGTGCAAAGACTTATGTATGTACTGAAACTATAGTTAGTGATTCAGCACATTTCAGTTCATCTCTGGTAGTTATCCCAAAGGGACTTTGCATTTAATGACTTACATACCTGTTTAAATTCTGTCCTGAGTAATGAATGCCATTTTTTTTTCTGGAAATAAGGTACAGGCTCCTAATGGAAAGAACTTTCAGACAAGAATCATGCAATAGAAAGGTCTGGACATTCCCTGAATGGCAGATGCCATGTTTTAAATGAATCCAGAAGCATCCTTGGGGGAAGAGGAGGGAGGGGGATGAGGACATGACTCAGAGAAGTGCAGGAAAGTGAAAGCTGCCAGCATCTGAAACAGTCTTTGCTTGCAACTCTTCCTCTATGAGCTGTACAAATCGAGGCAGTGCCCAAAAAATGCCCTCAGGAACTGGGAGATAAATAACATCAACAGAAAGTAACAAATGTAGTAAAGTAAGAAAACAGCAAATTATGACCACATCTTAAAGGCAGGAGATCTCAGGGGACAAACCCATAACTTTCCAGAAAAAATTCATTTTACTTTTTTAAAAAATGTCTTTATTCTTTTATTTCCACCATCAGCCCGCTTTTGATGATACTCCTCTGTAGATGTCTGCAGCACTGGAAGTCCTATGAACCTAATTTGATACTTTCTACTGAAGTTCAACACTTAGAACAAAAAGCTGTCCCGTCTCATTGTCTTCTCTGCTCCCATGGATTTTTTGGCAGAAAGTCTCCTTTCCACTGTCCCACTTGAGTTAGTTGCCAGCACATCTTATCTCATTTTCAGGCCTGGTATTTTTGTTTTGAAAAGAGCGTGAGAGCAGACCTGCCCATACCTGAAATGACCATACTAAATCTGTCTGTTCACAATCCCAGAGACTTCACAAACACTCAACTATAAAATAGGAAAAGACATTCTTCTTTTATAGCTCTTTCCAACTTTTGAACTTTCAACAAGATAATTCTCGTTCTCGTTATTTCTAGCCAGCTCTGAGAGTAAAATGATGGATAGAGAGCAGGATTCACCTCAACTAGCAAAACTGCTGATCCCCACTTCCCCGACTCTCCCCTCCCGGTTATTACATAGAACACTGTCAAGGCTGAAGAGTGACAGACAGGAAATTCAGTTTCTAGTGACTGTTTACATCTTCCTTCTCTGCCTCCCTTCCTTGAACAAAGCTGTCTTGGCCTATTCTACCCTTCAGCATTGCTATTAGTTTCCCTGGTGCTGTTTCAAGCCTTGTGTGTAATGTATAAAGACATGGTAAGATCAGGTTAGTAATTGTGTAGGCAAGGATAAAAGACCTTTAACACTAATCGAAGTCCTGGCCAGTGTATTTTTGTCTGCTTGTGAAAGGAGAATTTTCATTTTCACACTTGCATAATCACAGGGTAGAAGAGTATCTAGGCTACAGACAGCTTTACTGCTATGTATGTCTAAGTAAAGATCTGTATAGCACAGGTCTGTCTTCATACATGACTCTGGTACTGGGTGAGGATAAGAGGCGTAGTTGTGTAATATAAAAGACTATTCCTTGTTCATCATGAACTTCCATAGAGACTTCCTCAACTTACCTATGTTGTAGCTGTTTGCAGTGGCTGTTTGACTTCTTAATAGCGTTAGCCACTGATTCAGAGAGCGATTTTATGCTAAGGGTTCCCAGCAGTAATTGCATTTCTAATGACATTTCTCTTTGAGGAAACCTCTGTTGTGACTGTGATGAGGAAATATCAGTGATGGGTAGGTCATGGCTGATTCTTGTGTTCGTGTGAGATGAATCCAGGCTCAGAAATAAAGGGACAACTGATCCTTAATGGCTCAATGTTGAGCTCTTCCCTTTCAGTAGTTTCAACATGAAAGTCCCACGCTGTTGTGGGTGTTCTAATACATATACTGAACTATGGTTTTTTTCATTTTCTGGACATTTTATACTTTGATAATTATCGAGATTATATATTAGTGTTATGGTTTGAGAAAACCAATAACAATTTATTTTCATGCAGACAATTATTCTGTCACCCGATGACCCCTCCCCACCCAGGAAAGGGGAATCGGGGAACGCCAAGAAACACGAGGGTTGAAATGTAAATAGATTTAATAGAATAAGATTAAATAATTAACAATAACACTAAAGAACCAGTATTAATATACAAGAATTATGCTTAACCAGTTCTATCAGCAGGAAGCTGTGCGCTCCCAGCAGGGACGACACATGTCAGACACTGTGAGCACAAAGGTTTCGTGAGGAAGGGAAGGCCTCAGGGGTCCAGCACCAGGACAAGGAGTTTTCTGGATCAAGGGAGAGCCAGCTAGACAGCAAACTTCTCTAATTTATATTGAATGTGACGTTCATGGTATGAAATAATCCTGTTGACCAGCTTGGGTCAAAAGCCCAGGCCTTGCTCCTCCTCGTTCCTGCACCTGGCAAGGCTGGAAAACACATAGACCTTGAATCTCACAGAGCCTGGATGGCCATAAAGCAAATATTTTCATGAATTCTGACACTAGAGTCTTCTAAAAGTGCAATTTTCCCAGCATTAGAAGAAAAGTTAGTCATGGGCCTCTCAACCCAGAACAATCAGGGATCTGTATAGCCCTAATTTGGACAAGTCCTAAAGGGCAATTCATTTCCCCAGCCTCCTAGATTGCACAACAGTGTCTTTTGTATCAGGCTTTAAAGTGCCATTTTTACAAAGAGATCTGTTTGCATTACAAGGGTCTAGGGTCACTTGTAGTTTTGTCTTGTAACTTACAAAATGTCCTCTTGGTACTTGATCATGGGCTTCTTGGGTGGTGATGGCACCAGCTGTGTAATGCAGAGACTAGTTTTTGTTATCGTTCTTCTGTGGCATTTAAAAATATATATAAAGCACTTTTTCTGTGAGTTTCAAAAACACCTTTAAATGATGATTTTTGGTGTAGTATATGTTTAGACTGTATTGCTGCAGTGAATACTGTAGGAGTCCCATTTTTAGCTTTTTTTTCATTCTGCTTGTATGATCTCATTTATTGAAAATATATACGTATATATACCATTTCTCTTATACTTCCACCAGCCACCTTTAAAACTTGTTGAAAATGGAGCATGTTTACACTGGGTATCCCTAAGAGAATTTACATTTCTGCAGGTCATGGGCCTGCAGAGGATTTTGTAGCTGTCAACCCTATATGGGTTGTTTTTAGCTTTGCAGATAGCACAGGTGGGAAAAAGCCCTGAGAAGTATGTTTGGCAGAGGTGAAATAAACTGTGAAGTATAGTGATACACCGACAGCTATTTCTACCCTCTTTCTGCACAGAAAAGAAAACCGGATGTGGTATTGATTAGGAGCAGTGTTCAGGTTGATGATTAGACATCTTCCTAGTTCATAAGAGCATATGAGGTTAGGTTGAATGAAATATAATCTTATTAAGATGATATTAAATAATGGCACAAAATTGAAAGAAGTGGAAATGAGTGAGTAGAATACACAGTGAAATATCCTGAAGTGTTAGCCTACATGTTTAAAATAAGCTTGGAAATTAAATATGTTGAGAAGGTAAAATAAGATCAAGGAAGCACAGTTAAGGGTCTGATTATTTCACTCTTTCAATGAAGGATGTTTCTGGACACCTTACCATCCAGTCCTGCCATCATTAGCTACAGATGGAAGGCTAAAGCCTTGATATAGGTGATCTGTTTTGATTTTAACAGGACAAAAATTCTGTTTCTTAATTTCTGCCAAAAATCTGCAGTATCTTTGTGTCATTTCAGTGCTGATAGGTGCGAAAGAAGCCATTAAAAATGACAGTTTTATTTGGGTCTAATGCAATCTTATACCAACAGAATTCACTCATCAAGTCTCTGGGTTCTTGTGAGCTCACCAGATCCTGCCCACAAAGATCTGTTTGCAGGTTTGGACCTCTTTTCTCCCCCCTTATTCTGAGGTACTGAGATTTTGATCAAATAACGATATTGGAAGTTATGTCAAATCTGTGAAGTTTTAGAAGTATTTCTGTTCATTCTAAAAATTTGGGATATTTCCTAAACGAAGTAGAGAGGAAGTGTAGGCAGCACATTGAGACTTTTGGTCAGGGAGGAGCTCTTTTGCAGTAAAAGATGCAAGATTGAAGAGAGACGCTGAACCGTGTGGAAGCTGGAGGAAGAGACTGTGAGCTGCAGGAGAGAAGTGTTTGGGAGAAGCACAAGGGCACCTATCTGCACATGACTACAGTCCTGGCTTCAAGGGCAGAACTTTCAGGAACTGTAACAAACCAATATAATTTTAGATGTGTGAGGAACAACTATTTAAGGGCACCCTGAAGCCACCCTTAGGATTAGATTCGCTGTCAGTAAAAGCAGCAAAGCTGGACATGTGATTGTGGGCCAGAGGTTTTTCTGCAAAACTTGCAAAGTCCTGCATGCCTGCCCAACCCAGGGCGGTCCTGGTGCTCTCTCACTGGCTTTCTGAGACATGTCCTTACAGGTTGGTTGTTACCTACCTGCAGACATCTCATCCCAGGTGAAAGGGAGGCACATAAGGCTGGGAGGTTGCTGTAGTCCACCTGCTTCGCCGAGTACTTGGTATGAGCAATATGAACACTGCCTTGAACCACCTTCTGAATATTGTTCAGTGTTAGAGATGTGCAACAGAATTTATGTAAATTCCCAATCTGCCTGAATTTTACAGGACCGCTTTTGTGGGTTTTATTTTCATCTATTACACAATGTTGTTGCTGTTGAATGTGTTGTCTTTTTCTGGTTAGATTTCTTCAGATGGTAATTCTTGTGCTAAGTCATAGTGTCTCTGGTTTCATAGAGTGTTTGTTGTGTGACTCACAGTTGTTTGACCTATGGGATTTATTTGTCCTTTTTCTACAAGTTTTAATTTGATGTCAAAGAACATTATGGTTTCAAAGACTTACAGTTCTGATGTTCAACAGCAAAAAGTATTGATATGTGATTGATAGGAGGGTGTGTTTGCTTCAACTAGCAGTGCTTTTAAAAAATAATTCCGTTTGCTGTATGCCAAATAGTCCCTTTGTTCCCTTTCAAACCACCTTCGTGTTGACTGCAGCAAAGCTTAGCACATTAAAAATGAAATAGTGTTTATGCCAAATGTTGTCCCACATATTTTCAAACCTTTTAGTGGTGTTTGCTCTGAAATTTTTCTCCTAAAAGCTACAGCAGTTCAGAGCTCTGCTTGATACTTTTTCTAAGGACATCCGCTTTCTGTCAAGATTGGGCTACATTCTGGTGCACTGACCATGAGTAGTGGCTTACCTGTATGCATTGTCCTCCTGGTATGAATGGGGATAGGTATGTGTGAGCTTCTTGCACTGTGAAAGGGAATAGAATCTGTCCCATGCCACTGAGTAATCTGGTTATTTTAATCACTCCCTGTGACTCTCAGAATTATTATCTGTGTTATGGAATAATACGATCTCTTCAGTATTCAGCATAACTTCTGAAAATCACCATATATATTATACAGAGCTAATATATTAAGAGATACCGTAAGGGTAATTATCAAGCATATAATTTCATCTGTAGGTTCTTATAATGATGGTTAATGTCATAAATGCCTTTTAATGAAATTATAGGCTTGTAACTCCGCCTGACTATCCTTTGTGTGTCATATAATTAGTAAGACCAAGCTTTGGTGTTCGTCTCGGTGTCACAAAGCACCATGTAAACTTCCATACTGATGGCAGATGGTGAATCTCTCATCAGAGTAAGAGTAAGGTTAAGACCAAGCTTAAGTGTATGTTACTTTATCTTTAAAAGCAGCTGGATGGGCTTGTTAACAGAAGTACTTCTCACAGAACATACATGCTCAATAAAAAAAAAAAAAAAAAAAGGCCATTGAACTAATGTCTTATAATAATACTACATGCAAAAGTTTAAAGGAATGGGAAAGCAGGTGAGTTGTACCACTTGGAATAAAGAATTGTTTTCCTTCTAATCCACTGAGGGTAGTGAAAATTTGTGTCCAAATGGAAAGCATTTGGAGATGGATAAGAAGCTTCCTCTGCAAATGAAGACACTTGCCTGGAACACAGAAGAGCTGGGATTTTTTCCCAGTCTGGCCTAATGTCTGTGGCTAAGTTGATTATTTTTTATGGTCTTCAGATTTACTGTCTGAAAAATGATAGCCATAATATTTCTTTTCTTTGTCTCACATTTCCAGATTTTAAACTTGCTGGAACAAAGGAGATATCTACGTGGGTTTTCATTTGGTGGTTTTTTGTTGTTTTTTTCCCCCTTTGGCATTTACCATAGAATCTTACAGAATAGTTCACATTAGAACAAACCTAAGGTCATCTGATCCCACATCTTGCTCAGAGCAAGGACAGTGCTGAACTTTTGCCCTCTAAGGCATTTTCTTATTGTAAATGCTAATAAAAGAACCAGAAATTTTATGTCACGACTGAAAAGTAGTTCTAAAAAATCATACAAGACTCACTAAGATTATTTTACTGTTCTTTGTCCTTCAGGGAATGATGTACTTGGAAGAGAGAAGGCTTGTCCACCGGGACTTGGCAGCCCGTAATGTGCTGGTGAAATCACCAAACCATGTGAAGATCACTGACTTTGGGTTGGCTAGACTTTTGGAAGGGGATGAGAAGGAGTATAATGCTGATGGAGGCAAGGTGGGTGCTGTACAGGTCTGGAAGCAGATGTATCACTGTGACAAATCTCCTGAAATTACTCTTTAGGGCAGTGTATCCCTATGGGACTATTATCTATGTAAGAAAATCTGTCAGTGATTTAGCAAACTGTGTTGTGACAGCACACATAAAAGCTGCTAATTTTTTGCTCGGTGAGCTTCTCCAGATGCCAAAATAAAATTGTCTGAACAGTTTTCATACTCGGAATTAGGTTTTGTTCATGTGCTCCATTTTGTGTCTTGTTTTGAAGACTTCTGAAGTCTGTTCAATGGGTGACAGATGTTATAGCACATTTCTGCTAAGCCCCCTTTCTCTGGTCAGTATGGACCTCAATAACTTGCAGTCCCCTTTTCTCACAGTAGTCATTTTCCGGAAAATTAAAATGTGGCAACAGAACATGTTTGTATTTGTAGCATTTGAGAGTTTACATGTGCTCAGCAAAGAGCCACCTCTTCTATCACATTGGAAGAGCCTGTGTATGCTATTTCTTGTCATCCAAGCCTCCAATACCATGCTGAACGCCAGGCCACTAAAAAGGTAACTTGAGGTTAATTTTGAAACCAGGTGTTTTCCCACATTACTTTTCAGTGTACCGCACAATATCCATATAGTGCCTCACCTCATTTCTAATGCTTTCAGATTAATGCATTATAAAATTCAGAAGGCTATAGATAAAGGCTGTAAGTACATACTGCTGCTGACTGTTCCCTAAACATCTTGAAATTCCACATTTCAACCTGTCAAAAAATCCCAAGGGATTCTGCGTTTCCTGCCATTCCTTATCCTGAGTGTTCAGTTTGTTTTCTGTCTACTTGCTATCTTTGTTTTTCTGTGCTCACTCATGCCCTTGTCTGGGACAAACAGCTGTTGCCAGTGTGTGCTTTTCTCCTGGATAGGCTGCTGCTTTATTTGTGTGGCTGCTGCCCTTGGCAGCTGTTGCATGGATTACATCGGCATTTCACTCAATGAAGTGAGGAGCTTGAAAGGAGTCACTGGTGTTTTCCCATTTCCCCAGTGAAGAGACCTCCTGGCAGGGAAGGTGGAGTTCTAGCAGTCTTCCCTGATCTCTTCAGTTCTCTAGTCCCCTCTTCAGTCGCCGCTCTGCCTCTTCCCCCCATCAGCCAGTGAATGACAGAAAATGAGCTGGTCCTTGCAAACCAGCTGTTTCCTGGCAGCTGTTAGATGGTTTCTTGGACTTGTGAGGCCAGTCACGCTGCTGGGAGTTCTGGAGCAGGATTTACATGTCAGATGTGTCGCTTTCCAGTTCCAGGGAAGTGTCCTGTGAAATATGGCAGACATTTGCAGCTTAAGGTTGTATTGAGAGCATGTTAAAAGAGATTCAGACTGGGCAAAAGGAAAAACTTTTTCACAATGAGGACAATCAAGTTGCCTAGGGAGATGGTGCAGTGTCCATCTTTGGAGATTTTCAATTCCAGACTGGATAAAGCCAGGAGTAACTTGGTCTGATCTTATAGCTGAATTTGCTGTGAGGCTGAGGCTGGACTATAGACCTCCTGAGGTGCCTTCCAACCTGAGTTATGGCATGACAAGGAATGCAGCTTTGTTGCTTCAACAGTTGTTCAAGTTTGGAACAACTCAGTCATATTTAATGGGAATGAAAGTGATACACTTCTGCAGAGTTTAGTGGAGGGGGATGAACTTGTCTTCACTAGTGCTAAGCCAACCTTTATTAGAGAGTGCTATTTTACCATAACTATATAGGTTATGTTCATTAGTCAACATCATGGAAGGTATTTTCATAAGGATTTGAATGAAGACATCCTCTGCTTTTACACCCAACATATGTTCAGATTTTAGGTGCAGTTACGTATGTCTCTAGTTTATTTTAGTACATCTTCCATTGTTCCAAATTAGAGGCAACCCATACGAGTCCATGCCAGGTAAAAATTTGTTTTTAATGTCTGTCCATTAGAAATTAATGGACTGCAAGGCTGTGCCTCACAGGCCCAGCTCAGCAATAGGAAGCACTGTGAATCTCGTTTTAACACAAGCTCAAGAGAACTAACCCTTACACCAAACCTAGGTTTGCGTTTGCCTACACAGCCTTCTCTGTCAGAGATATGAGGTCCCCACAAGGGTGATTCAGAGGTCAAGGCTACCTTGGGACTTTTGACTTACTTTCAGGAACAACTTTTCTCATTGCGGTAATGATACAGAGAACTAGGAGGGCTAATTTCCTAACAAATATTAGGAGTTAGAAATTAAGCACTGTAAATTCTCCCCATTGCCTGTTTACTCTGATGATGATTATATGGACAGTGAAGTATTATGGACACTGCATTATTACCTAGTCTCATAAGAGAGCAATTGAGATAGCAGTATCTGGGCTTGCAAACTTGAGCCAGAAGAGATTCTGTATTCCACCTTCTCTGCCACACTTCAGATTTAGGAGGTTTGGATGCCGTTTTTGCATCTTTCTACAGTATGATTAAAAAGTGTTCTACTGCATCTGAATCAGTAAAATTTGAGCTGCGTGAGAAGTTCTGCAGGTAACAATTTCTCACCTCAATATGTCTTATGAGGCAAAGTCCTATTCAAGAGGGCAGTAACAATCATTTTGTCTGATGGGTAGTGCTGCTGGTTTTTAAGCTTGCAGTTGAAAAAGGAAACAGGAGTAATCAGGTGTCTACACACAGGATCTGTCTGTATTGTTTTAATATTTTATTAATAAGGTTGCATTTCTATTGTCTTTCCCTAGATGCCAATTAAGTGGATGGCTCTGGAGTGTATACACTACAGGAAATTCACCCATCAGAGTGATGTTTGGAGCTATGGTAAATCTTCATGTGATTAGTTTAAAAATGTGTCTCTTGTAAAGCACTAAACAAAGTTGTGTTACTATGTTAAAGATGTCCTCTTTTTCTAGAGGATTTAATTCCAGTGGATTTTGCTCTTCTTTTTTTTTTTTTTTTTAATTAATATTGCTTGTTTGGGGTTTTTTTGTGCGTGTGTGTGGATTTGTTGGGGGGTTTTGGGGGAAGTTCTTGGTTTTTTTGATATGTAACTCTAAACAGCAATTGTTACTTGTCTCCTGTGTTACTTCCCTGCTCACTAAAATACATTATCATGATGTATATCATGAGTCCTCCTCAGCAGGGAGGACTGCTGTCAGGTCTGGGCTGGTAGCAGTTTGGCCGATTATTATGACAGAAGAAGGACTCTTTCAGCTCAGCCACAGATTCATAACAATACAGCTGCAGGTCATAATTTTCAACAGACCTTTGAAAATCTTAACTCTAAAAGCCATGAATGTCAGAAAACATTTTCAGGCTTACGGGACTTTCTGTACCTACAGTCAGATAAAAGTGAATTTGTCATAATACAGAGCAAATATAGTAAGAGAAAGAAAAGAAAAAGATGAACTCTCCAAGCTAACTAAAACAAGCATCCATTTAATTTCACAGGTAACTTGGGAATTAGGTAAACAGGTCAGGTCATTTGGATTCCACACACACCAAAAAAAAAATTTTACATTTGAGAAATGAGATGTTGATTTACTGTTGTTAATTTTGTTATCCAGACAAGCTATTGTGCCATATCTGCTGAGCTGTCTGCCTGTGTATCTAGTGTAGCTATTACTAATAAAATCAGCTATACGTTTGTAAGTGGAATTTTTAAGCTATGGACTCCTATTTACATTTCCTGTTGCCATATAATTTTGAAACAAAAAGGTATACAATTCTATTCATTACTCACTTTTACCTGTGGGTAGCAGCAAAAGACACTGTTGGCTGCTCTCTTCAGCTGAGAAAAACATACGAAAGTTAAATTGATCATGTAAAGTTGCTCTTTCTCCTCAAATTCTTTATGCCCCATATCACTTAGGAAAAATTATCCCTCCATTTATTAAATTAATTTTAAATGCAGGAAGCCCAGAATACCTATAATCAGAAAGGGCAAGACCAAAAACAATTGGCAAGTTAGTTATTGAACATCAGCAGAGGTGAATGAGGGTGAAATAAATATGTGTTTCATACATACAGTAATTTTGCCCGTCACCTTTCCCATTAGCATGACAGCTGGCAAAATACAGT
This sequence comes from Thinocorus orbignyianus, assembly GCA_013400375.1. Lineage (NCBI taxonomy): Eukaryota > Metazoa > Chordata > Aves > Ciconiiformes > Thinocoridae > Thinocorus > Thinocorus orbignyianus. The sequence continues at coordinate 1,042,131 of VXBW01005792.1, read as the reverse complement.
TACTAGTATGAATGCATGTTTAAAATGGCCTTTGCAATGGAAATAGAAGTTAAACTGGTGTGAGAGCAGCACTTTCAATATTTAAGATTTTGTTCTGAGGATGAATTCTGCTACTTATGATATATGATCTTATTTCCAGCTCTGATGCCAAACCAAATCCTATGGCAATTCAAAAAGAGAATCTTGGTTTTGAAGCACAGCACTACCGTAACTCAAATCTATGAGGTGATTTAAAGAAAAAAAATAATACAAATGGCTGTGAATGACTTACAAGGCAAAGACAGTGACATGATGTTACCCAGTGCTTTACCTTTGTAGGAAGTTGATAGTCTAAGTTAGGGAACATGTGCAGTTTTTCCCCTTAAAATAATAGAGTACATCAGCCATTGTTTTCCCTTTTGGTAAAAGAGCGTGATGCATTCTTTGTTATTGCATCCATTTACTTTACCAGCATTTATTTGTCTGAGACCTTTCTCTTGTGTCTCAGTTCAATCATGCTGCTTCTTACACCGGTGAAAATGGGGAAGTTGTTTTTGAAGATTATCACAAAGTGCTGTTTCACTGTTTTCTGGAGCTTTTTAAATGGCAGACCAGATGTCAGTGGTTTTACAGGCACTGAAAATGAGGAAGAGATTGCAGTCCAGAACTGGGCCAGAATACTGTGCTGTAGGAAATTGTGAAGGAATCCAAGCAGGATGACCTCAAATATTAGCACTGTTTTTTTTCTGTCTAGGAGTCACGATATGGGAACTTATGACCTTTGGTGGGAAGCCGTATGATGGAATCCCAACTCGAGAGATCCCCGACCTCTTGGAGAAGGGAGAGCGGTTGCCCCAACCTCCAATCTGCACTATAGATGTTTATATGGTGATGGTGAAGTGTAAGTAATTGTTGCTTTTAATATCACTATGTTCAGTGCAAAAGGGACTCTATTTTAGAACATTTGCATTTATAGTCTCTGACAATGTTGGGTAATAGGGCAGGCTGCTCCAAAACAAAAGCTTCCCAAGATACTGTGAATTCCATTTAAATACTGTATGCACATTTTTTGCAGTTGCAAAAGATACAAATTTAGCCATGAAGGGTTGAGTTAGCTCAGCTTCTTATTACTGTCAGATGGTATCTTATATTCTTGCTATGAAGTCAAAATTGCATGATTGTTGTTGTAAACCCTTGTCATTTCCATGACAATTGATTTTGATGTTAAAAAAGATAGTATTAAATATAATTATGGTACATGGATACCCAGCCAGTGAAGGTTGTGAGGAGAAAATCATGAATGTTTGATTGTGAGTAGCAACAAGAATGATGATTGCAATAGTAATAATAAAAAGCAAAATTAAATTAATACAAGAAATGCTACAGAGAGGGTAATTTTTTGTCATTCTCAGTTCAGTACAATAATTTATGAATATCTTTACTTTAGGAAAAAAAGGAAAACAGTCTGCCTACTCTTTTATTTCCAAGATGCCCACACTAGTGACAGTACCCTCCAAGGCTCTGCTTCTAATTTAAAAAGGATTAGGAATATCTCTCTGGTATTTCTGGCTTAATTTAAGTGAGATTAACATACAGACTTCTCATCCATTTTATATAGTTCTTTCCCTTTTGCTTTGTACACAAAAACACTTTAAGAAAGAAAATAAAACTAGAAGAGGTAAATAACATGTTTTCTGAAAACAGTTGTACCGTGCTTGAAGGTATGGAAAATGTTTGGATAGTGCAAGGGGTTCGTGTAAGTTGAGTGCAAAAATATTCCATCTAATTATATGAGGTGAATCTCAGCAGACAAAAGGAAGTTCTAGTAGATGGGGTATTCTAGAAGACGGAGAGTTATGGCTAGATGTACAGACTTAGTCCTGTAATGTTTGTGTGAAATTCTTTAGAAGCTTTGTTTTTTTCCTGCATTGGTCACTTCCTCAGTTAAACGGCACAAAGGAGATAAGGCCTGCTTCGTTTAGCATCTCTGGCAAATGAGAACATGTTCTTGGGAAGCTGCTGATAGAATCTTCCATTAGATGCTGAGATAAACTAGTTGCTGGTGGTGACTGTCTATACTACTTGCTTGTGTTGCAGAAAGCACTAGCGGGAAAATAGAGATCTGTTGTTTCTAATGAATGTTTCCTGGAGAGTGAAGGATAGAAGAATCACCCTTACTCAACTAAAATAGAATCTGATGTGTTGTGTGAGGTCTGTGTTAATGATGCAGACACATGAATGCAGAATTACCTGAAAAGCAGATGGGATGTCAGTCGTCCTGTAGATCTGTTGAACAGTTCCTTTTAATCTAAGTCACTGTGGAACAGTTAGTCAGTTAAAGTAAAATTGTATTTAGTAGTAACTTTGTAATAAACCCACTGGACTCAGGTGAGATCAGATTCATGATACTGCAGGTTGGACACATCCATAATAAAAGATGGTCAGAGCGGACATCTAAATGGACAAGGTACAGAAAATTGCAAGGCATTGTTTCTGTCTCTATTTTGGGGACTGGGAACAGGAGCTTAGAACAAATTAAGAAGTCTACAGTCTGGGACATCTAGTCTTCTCTGGGCAACACCAGATCTTTTCCAGTTTAGATGTGTCGTAGATTGCTAGCTTTCCAATCTTCTGGACTCTTCATTGCATCTTCTCTTTAGGCCAGGCTATCAAGAAAATCTTTTCACTTCAAGCTTGTACATTTTTAAAAATACAATTTTTTTGCCTTCGCAATTAACTGTTTACTTTCTCATCTTTCATCTGTCCCCAGGCTGGATGATTGATGCTGACAGTCGGCCTAAATTCAAGGAGCTAGCTGCTGAATTCTCTAGAATGGCTCGAGACCCACAGAGATACCTAGTAATTCAAGTAAGCAACTCTGCAGCATTGGGGGCGGGGAGGGGGGAAGAGAATTATGTCTATCAGGCTTGCCTTGCCTTTGAATCTCTTGACTTCAAGGTGCTCCTGAACTTATAGCAAACAGTGACCACACAAGAATGAAGTAGAACGGCCAGTTTCAGTTTTATTGTTTAAATAACAATAAAATAATCTGAAATTCACTTCCTAAGCTTGTATGCATGAGCATGTGTACAAAATCAGCTTTGCAAGTACTTTGTATTCTCTCTTGAAACTGAGGACAAGATTTATCCATCTGTGGACAGTGGACATACTTTAGACCAAGGCCTTGCTTGGTTCTACAGTTCCTTAGGTTGAATCTCAGGGGATTATCCTGAAGGAGTCTTCCCCGCACTGCTGAGATTATAGTGGAGATAGCCTAAACATAAAGGTATCTCAGAAGACAGGGAGTTCTGTCACATTGGCACCTCTCTAATGCTAGAGAGGAGCTTCCCTCTGTGTCCTCCTTAGGCTGTGTAGGCTTTGTAGTGCTATACAGTCACTGCAAAAGACCACATCAGCATGATTCATCACATGAAACTACACAAGCAGCATGGAAATACCAGTACCATATCTGTTACTGCATCCAGCTGGAGCTGTGTATACCCTGAGTACAGGTAGATGTGGAAGGTTTTGTCCTTTTGCTCCTACATCCTGCAGAAGCCTAGAGTTGTATATATGTTTCTGACAACTCAGACTCAAACCACAGAAAATGAATCTGACTATTCGTTAAGGTCCGTAGATGGTCCCAGTATGTTCAAGTGAAACTGGAACTGAAAGTTCAAATGAAAATTAAAAATTAAAGGAAGTTAGGTGATGTTAAACACAGGAGACAAAAGCGCAGAATTAGTTCAGTCGAGGTAATGATACTCTCGTGCTATATCTCATGCTATATCTGCTCCACCACATGGAGCACAAGACAGAGGTACATCCAGCTTGTCTTTAGCTTCACACTGCCATAAGAATTCTTAACAGAAGAGCCTCCAGAAGTACAGTCACTGCCACTTTATGCCTCCTGATGGCTTCTGGGTCTAGTGTTAGTCTCAGCGTATAGTGTGTGTTATTGCTTGGGGTGAATGTACACTACTCACATTCAGCTTGAGAAGAAATAAAGTACATTTGAAAAGTAAAATACTAGTCTAGAGGACTTGTGGTACTGAATGTGGAATTTCTCTTGCAGTATTCCCCACTGTGTTAAATCAGCTGATACAAGTAATTCTGGAATAAATCAGTCTGATTAAATTACATCATTAGACGGAACATGTTTCCCTATTCCAAATACCACTTCCCGTCCTTTCTGTCCTGTGCCCTTCCGGCCCCTGTTGTATAGTTTAGTGGATATTTCATCCTGTGATCCTTGCAGGCATACAGGACATGTCCTTCTTGAGGAGAAACTAGAGTAACTCCATTGCACTGGTATCTCTGCCACTTTGACTCCCCATTCCCTCTAGATGCAATCAAGAATGACAAACTTGCTGTTGAACTTTTAAACTAGTCTGTGTACAGCCCATAGCATAGCCATCATTCCCTACTGGATTCCAAACATGGCATAATAATTCCTGCAGAGTGGAAGGCCATTCTTTAGCCATGCAGTTAAGTTTAGCATCATTTCTATGGGCTGTTAGGTGTTTGGGCCATGGGCTGCCTTTTGTGATATTTTGTGGCATCGAGCGAAGTGTAGCCGTGATTTTGCCTCTCCAGCTTGCAGATGCCATTTCAGTAAAAAGACATATCATTGTTGTTGCTTTTGTTGCCTGATTTGATTTTTATTGCTTTCAGCTCTGTTACATTCTGCAGAACTTTCCATATGGATGAGAGGGAAATTTAGCCTCGAAGTCTCTAAAAATACAAATGAAAATAAAGCAAACACCCAGACACAGCAGTTTCCATGTTATTTTTCCCCCTATGTGATCCTAAATAGCTGAGATATTTCACAAAATACATCAGACCTTGACAGAACTTGGGTCAGAAACCAAGCTTGTATGGAAAAAAGAGCAAAGACAGAATAAAAGTTTGATCACAAGAATGCCAAAAAATGACTTTGCTTGATTTATTCAGTTATTCCCTTTCTATCATCATAGTCCCAGGAAAAAAAAAAAAAAATCAAAATGAATGATGTGCATGTGGTGCTTTAGAACAAACAAAGCAGCGTGTGTGGTCCTGCAGCCTGGCTGTCAGAGCATGAAGAAGGCTGAAGTTCCTTGTTGGGAAATTAATTCATCTTTTCACTGTTTTCTTCTCTGGATACAATCTATTTAGGGAGATGATCGTATGAAGCTCCCAAGTCCAAATGACAGCAAGTTCTTCCAAAACCTCCTTGATGAGGAAGACCTGGAAGATATGATGGATGCTGAAGAGTATCTTGTTCCTCAAGCTTTCAACATCCCTCCTCCCATCTATACGTCCAGGACCAGAATTGATTCCAACAGGGTAAGAGCAAACTCTGACAGAAAATACTGGTTATTATAAAAGCACAGGTGGAGATTTAAGTGCACTAATCAAACACAGGCCGGAGTTGCCTTGGGAATTGTAAGCTCCCATTGTAAGGGGAGCGACTCTAAAAATGCTGTCACTGGGTTTCCTATTCATTGTGCCTCAGTGAATTCTAAATTTACAGCTCAGCCATGAGTAAACAAAGGCTTGACTTGAACTGCCTGTCCTGAAAGCACAGCTGAAGCTTGTGAAGTCAAACAGTGTTGTTTCTCAGTTGTGTACCATCCTGGCTAGGAAGTGCACAGCTCTGATTCTCCCACCCCTGCAATCCTGTTGTCTCGGCAGGGCTGGCACTGATGTAACTGAGGGCAGCTGGAATATATAGATAATGCTGCTTTTGTGTCTTGAGCCAGATTTTAGACCCAGTCCCTTTTTTTTTGTTTGTATGTGATGCTTTCATGGCCCTTCCTTTAAAGGCATGTGTTTTTGTTGAGCACATCACAGATTTTAGCGTGTGGATCTTTGTAACGTCCTTGAAATGCTGTTCATTTTAGAGGGGCACAGAGAACATTCAGGAGGAATCCAGGTCATATAAACCATCAAAACGATAGGGACATAATGTAAGCCTTTCATCTAGATTTCATTTCACGTCATTGGAAAAGGGCGGGTGTGGCCTGTTGGTGATTATTGCTGCCTGCTCTGGACAGTTACGGTGGAATAAATTACTTTCTGGAGGTGTCTTTCTCACTGACTACCGAGAGCTCCAGAGCAGTCTCAGATCTGGGCTGTGAGCTGTGGTGAATTGCATCCTGTTCTACATGCCCTAGCCTCAGTGCCACAGGAGCTCTGCTGCAGGTGGGGATCTGAGTTCAGATTTCCAGAGTTCCTTTTCACTCCCGAGGTCCCTGCCCACAGCCCTGACCTCTGCCTGTTCCTGCATTTGACTCCATCTTTTTACCAGTTTAGGTGCCAGCCCTTCTCACAAAATTAAGAGATGGTGAAATGCATTACTAATGAGAGGACAGTCGCACAAGTGTTTAGTAGTTATGGGCTTGTATGTTTATTTTTGTTTTAGTGGACAGTCACATTTTAAATACTAACTGGAGTCCTGTTGAAGTGTTGGTGTTTATTCCTCATGGTTTAGGAACTTTTGGACATTTGTCCTCAGCCGAGGTAGTTCCAAGTTCATACCCTGGTCTGAACTGATTAGACCATGTGAGGCAGGGAAGGAGCTAAAAGTATATAAAATGGGTCAGTATTCATGCTCTGACCACATACTGCATGAAGTTCTTTTACTCTTTTTGAGTAAAGCAGTGCTTTTCTGGAATAAGAAAGACAAAACCTGATCTTAAGTAATATCCAGTCAATTAAGAAGGAAATGGGTTTTCTTTTTAAAGGCAAGGAGACTAGAGATGTCTTTGGAAGAGGCTGGTTTGTAGTCCTGCTGGCTAAGCTGGATTCACATAACATTTCTCCTGCATGACTGGAAGGCACTGAAAGGGGCATGGTGCCTGAGGGAAAGATGCATGATTTAGCAATGAGCAAAAACCTTCCTCTTTATGGCAACAGGAGTTAATTTTCAGTGTTGATGCAGATCTGAAATAAGTAAGTTTTACTCCTAACTGTCTCTGGAAAGGTTCTGTTTCCTTTGCCGCCAACTTCTGAAAAAATAAGGAAATTATAGTTACCTTTGAAAGGCGCTCACTGGCACACTGTCGTAAATCACTGTAGCTTAATTTTACACAGTTGAGTACTGCCACTTATGTTGGCATAGGGCTGAGAGAGCAGAGTCAGACCCATAAGTTTTGCTGTATTCATGTCACTTCCATATTTACTGGAAATACTGGGGCACATTTAAAGGAGAAAGCATTAGTAGGAAAATGTACTTGCCTTTTCAACAGTTCCTTTTACCCTCTGTCTTTAGTGCCAGCCAAGCAGAGGAGTCCACTAGAGCTGAGGGAATTAATTCCAACAAAAAATCCCAGAGTAAATATTTTGAAAGAGTTATTTAAAATGTGGTGTTTGGGCAGCCAACATGCTTGCTGGGGTATTCATGGAAAGCAAACACAGGCATTTATTTTTATTATTATATGAGAATTCAAGTAACTTTCTCACAGCCTTTGCCGATCTTTAAACCTTACTGTTGCAGCTGCTTGCATGCATGTGATCCCCTTCAAGTCAGCAGAGCTCCAAAAAGAGACTCCATGCCTTTATTTTTGCCCCACAGAGGCTCAATCATGTTCTTGATATGATGTCTGTCCTCTGCAGCTCACGATTTCCCATCTTGGTTTGAGACTGTGATCTTGTACCGGTCAGTGGGAGCTTTGCAATTTAATGACAGTAGCGAGACTGTATCTTTCTGTCAATAATTCCTACTTCTGGAATTTTTTCTCTGGCATCATACAATATAGTGCTTAAAAAAATCTGGAATTACCCTTTGCAAAAAGTTTTCAGGTTCTGAGCCAAGTTTTCTGTCCCAGGCAATCTCAGAGAGGGCAGCTGGGGGACAGAAAGCTTGCACCCAGTTGTGTATTTTTTTGCACCACTTCTATCTTTATAGTGTTCTTCCTTATTGTAGGAACTTCTTTATGGTGGCGTCATTTTTAAGGCCAGATGATTTATAAAACACTTGCTGATGTTGTTGGAGACTGATTCCTGTCCCTTAACAAGATTACCAGTAGAATTTTGAGCCTGTCCTGTGTCTCAGATTAGCTTCAGACTGAGCTTTCTTTGCTAACAATTGTGCATCTCCTAAATGTACTGCTAGTACTACCACATAGGCGAGTACATCTAGATTGCAGGGAGGCCACAGCACCACATTGCTGGAAGGGCTTGTGGCCAAGCTGAAAGCCCCACAGCAACTTAGCATTCCTGGTTTCCTTTCCAGACAGGTTGTTTTTTTTTTTCTGGCTGTAGTACATTTGTTTCCTCTCTGTGCAGAAAGCTACATACTTGTCTGTTGTTTTTCTGAAGCACTCATGTTCTTGGTTCATTAGCTGTTCTTCCAGTGAAGATTCGTGTTGATTTAAAACAAAATACACACTAGCTCCTTTAAGGTAAGAGTGCCTCTGCTATGCATAGTTCAGTACAGATGGATGTCAGCCACAAGAATCACACAGAATTGAAATGCTGTCAGAGCTCTCTATCTGTAGTTGTCTCATTCTGTCTATCCTTTGGATAGTTTGTGATTTATGCCTGTTTAGTGAATATTAATATTACACAAACTCACTATGGTGCTGCTACAGCCATAGATGCCAAATGAATTGATATACCTTAGGTAGTTTAGGTTCACTGTGTCTGGCAAATTAAATTTAATGGGGAGATTGCCAGGCAATTTGGTGAAGTAAACCAACTTCAGAAGTAAACCTACAGATAAGACCTACATCGTCTTCAAGTCATTTTCAGGGACCAAAAGCGTGAAAGATAGTATATTTCCCATCTTAGTTGTTCTAATTGTTTTAGTGAAGAAAGAACTGGTTATGTGATGGCAGACTATCGTGCTCCTTCTCCAGGTGTGTTGTACTGACAGCTGTAGTTGAGTGTTCCAGCAGCAGAGCTCTACTGGGGACAAAATTGTGCAGGAAGAAAGCAGAGAGATCATGAGCCTCCTCACATTTGGGCTTTGAAGTCAGAGAATTAAGTCTGAGCAAGAGCATTTACTTTCTAAGGAAAGCTCTGAAGTTTCTCTAGGATGGTCTCGGTCCTAAATCCTTGCAGCATGTTGCCTGGGAGAGACACCACTGGATGAGGTTCACATAGAACACTGCCTACCTCCTCCCTCCCATGGAAGGAAAAATCTATTTAGATATGCACAGAGCTGTAGCCCATGGAAAGAGAGACTGGAAAGAGGGAAGCCTTCTGGGGAGTTTCCAGCTCCCCAGGAAGTGTCACATCCTTCTTTCTCAAAGGGATTACTGAGGTTTATGAAGCTGCAAGGCTCAGACATAGCTTCAGTATTTCCATCACACCCACACTGGCTGCATACTAGCAAATCTTTGGGACCTGTACCGCCAGACACAGAAGCTGACACATGCTCTAATTTGTAATGGTGCTCTCTGTTATGAAGTCCATCCTCAGACTGATGCAATTTTAAAATAAAAATTAGCGTCCTAAGCTAAATTGAATTCTTTCATTGCACTTGAGACTCTTCAGTTGCAATTTCAGCTCTTCGGCTTTTTCCAGCTTTTATTTTCCGTTGACTAGAGATATTCTAGAAATATGGAATTCTAGAAGGTCTGTGCCTCTGAGAGATAAGCTGAATCCTCAGCAGTGTGTCCATGAGCTCAAGACCCCAGCTAGTGCTCAAGTGTCCTACATTTACAGTCATTAGATGATTCATTCAGGTATTTGTAACAAGTAGTGTCCTGTGTACACAGAGATAATACTAATACAGAAATCACTCTCTGTACCCCAGGATGCTTTTTGCTCTAAATCCATGGCTAATTCCTACTGAAAACCGTCTATACCATTTATTACTCACTGATACCGTGCCTGTAATTTTACTCCATACACTACATATCATGGAAGCACCTGCCAACCCTGCAATTAAATATCAAGCTATTTCTTCCAAAGGTGTCTAATTCATACGTCCAGGGGAACTGTTGTGCTTGGTTAAAGCAGACTTTGATATGTCAAAAGCCAGTTTTCAGTTCCCTGAGTAGTGTCTGTTATGCCACTGCAGGAGTCCTGGTGCAGCCTTAGGTCTGGTAGTGTTTCGTGGCTGAACATCTGTGTATAAAGACATTATTCCAGAGGGAAACCAGGTGAGAAGTTATCTTCAAGATTAATTTGTTCAGGTTTCTAAATTTGAAACGTGGCCATTTTCAAATCACAAGATTACAGAAGAGATGGTTGTTAGTGTTTTTCAGATGTGTTTCATGTCAGTATGGCATCTTTCCTTCCGAAGTTTGTCATGGGCAGTATGGACTATTCTCCCAGTGGAACTGCTGCCAGAATTAAGAGGCTTTTATTAGATTTTTAAGTAGCAGGACTGAATTTCTTAGGCACCTACAGTGCTACAGTGGTAGAAGATCAAATCTGAAGTCTAATATGACCTCCTCTAAATACCAAAATACAGCAGACTTGGAAGGTGGGGGTCTATAAGCTCCACTGTCTTTCGGTTACTTTCTGGAAGGAGAGATTTTGCAGAGCAGTCCAAATTTGGAGGGGCACTTCTCAGTGTTTCAGCACAGCTGACCTAGCATGAGAGGTGCTATCATTGCGGGTGGGGAGAGATAGCAGTTGATTATAGCAAACTTTCCTCTTGACAAAGAAGGCAGCATGATTTGTCCATGATTCTCCTGATGTCCAGGGCTTTGGTAGCAATCAGTGCCTTCCTGGTCCCCATTTCTTTTTCTATAAGAAAAGGCAGTTAACTATCCCTGCCCAAGCTCTCAAGCTAGTTATTTTTCCAGGTGTGTCCTGGCCTTGTGGGGCTGATGGCGGTAAAACTACTTCATCCTAAAGTCGATACATAATCTGTGTGAAGAGATATCAAGGCTGGATGGGGCCATTGCAAGCATTTTGTCTAACCTTCTGGTGTAACTTAAGCCAGAGTCTCCTGTCTCTTAATTTCTGTGTCAAGTGCAGAAATTCTGTTTGAGGTGGAGTTTGTCTTTTAGAAAGATTGTCTCGATTATATCAGGTGGGATGGAAAATACATCACCGTGTAGAAAAGTCTCACTGGCAGTTAATACTGACTCTTCAGCAGGGTTTGGATCTGCCGTGCACCCTTTTCATGCTCAATTAAGGAGCTGCCAGTTATCAGAAATCTCTTCTGCTTAAAGGGCTGCATATAATAGTACCATTTGTACATTTTTGTTGCTAAAGAAGGACAAAATTGATGTCTCTGATGTTTGGTTTATTTGTGCTGTTTGCCACTCTGCTTCTGCAGTATCTTCCCAGAAGTAACATGACCAAATCTTTCCTTAAATTTGAGGCTTATTCCTGCAGTCTGTCNTTTATCCCACTTCTTTAATAACTTCTTCTTAAAAGGTGATCAAAAACTTTCTGAAAATCTTGGTAGTCATTTTATTTTTGCCTTTCTACTAGACTCTGTCACTTCCTTAAGCAAGTGTTGCAATGAAATCTCCAATGCCAGAACAGATGAACTTGTAAATGAACTAGGCATTGTATCAAAGGGTTTCATAACATTTCAGAAGATTACACTGACGCTATCCCTATATTAACTCTCTTGCTTCCTGAAAAACTTCTTGATTGTATTGTATTGATTGCATTAATCCATTTTATATGTATTTAATGAAAGGCTACATTTTGTGTTTTTTCTTAGTAGAGTCTAGGCAACAGTGTGCTGGGTACCAAAGTTGCCGCCATCAGACCTTCATGTAATTTTGGAAGTCCCACCAAGCTCTCTTTGAGATCTCATCTTCCCATTTTCTGCTTCCTTGAGTTTTAATGACATCCTGGTGGTAGGAGGCTCTTTTGTGTTCTGCTCTGCTTTTTACATTAAGCAGTTCTCAGTAGCTGTTAGTGTTTTGTTGATAGCTAGTCGACCGTCACAAATATTTCACCTGCTGTAACTTTTTTAACTCTGGGAAATTTTCTGTGTCTATTTTTAGTCTTTATTGGAAATGTAGATAGCACAAAGCCATCTTTGTCCATGAAAAGCAAGAGGTGAATCCAGACTGATACTGGTCAACCTAATTTCATTACCCAGGGTGAATGAAGTAGGAACAATAAATATGCAAAAATACAGTGTAATATAAGTGAAATTAAAAATTACTTCAGTCTTAATAATTTACATGAAAAAGGAAATCTTCTCACAAAATATGTATATTTATAATATGAGTATTTAAACACCTTTTTTAAATGTGCTAAGTTTGCTAGAGGAAAAAAGGAAGAAAATTCATATGGAGGACTCAAACAGAATAGATGATGCCTGCCTCTTCACAGAGAAGTCTTTGAAAGTGGTTTATGGCAATTAGTCTCTTGATTTACAACTAGGCCAGCTGAAATCAGTGGTGTTTCTCAAGGAGTAAGCCCGTCTCAGCCTGAGTAGATTATCAGGACCAACTTGTCAAATGGCCTCATGGTTTTGCAGGTCAAGTGCCTTAAACCAGGAATTTTTTAATGCATTAACTGTTTTCTGTCACATTCAGGCTCCGGAATTCAGTCATATAGACTTAAGAGTCAGACTTTCTGAAAGCGGTGGATACCATTTTGGATTCTGCAAATTTAATATATATTTAATTAGAAATCACCAGCTCACAGTGCTTCCTGGTGAGACCTACTTTAAGGGGTATTGGTGGAAGAGTTTGTATCTATATATTGTTTCAAACCTTGATGCATGACATGTAAATTTATTGAGCTTTAATATAAACTGTTTTAAAATCAGGCAGCATCTGCTTGATCTGTGAATAGCTGCTTGCTGTGTTAACAGTCAAAAGAGCTCACAGCTGATCCATTTTCTTTTCTCTCCTGAAAAGAAAAAAAAGTCAATAAAGAGAGTAAGTAATAAATATTTCTACTCTGCACTGATGAGGCATTCTTGGAAAACAGCAAGCTAAACAACTCTACATAATTCAGTAGATGGAAAAGTGGACTAAGAGTCAGGAAATAATTATGAGAGCTAGGGGAAAATTTTCCTTCAGTGACTAGATTTGAAAGAGAAATTGTTAGGGAAAAATGTCCGTTTCTGAGAAATCATATTTTCTTAAAATAATAAAAACATCTGAAAATACAAGGGGCTGTGATTTGGAAAGGCACCTGCCAGGGCTCCAAGGATTGTCGTTTAAAGGTACCTGTCTGCCTGTGACGGTTGGGACTCACACAAACCAGAGAGCGCCATTCAGAGTGTCCCATGGCAATGGGACTCCTGTGATAGCGCTTTGAGTCTAAGGTGGCAAGAGGACTCTGGAGCACCCTGTGCCAAACACTGTACTTTCTAAACATACATGCAGTGGAGATAAGTGCCAGCATATCCTAAAATGCTCTTTGTTAGCCAGAGTAAAGGGTCCGTCTTTCTTGTTAAATGCTGTGGTAGGGGAGGGGAAAAAAATTCTCAAGGCTATAAAAAGACTCTCCAAAAGATGCAGTGGGAGAAGTGGGAGGAAGCACAGATGAAGTTTAGATTTAGAATGTTAAAAAATGATTATTTTATCCAAATCAGCTGAATGGTTATTTCTTTTAGCGTATTATTGCCACCAGAACCTCAGCCCTGCTCTAAATCAACTCAGCATTTCATCAAGAAGCCTATTCTTTCCTATAAGAGACCAAGAGTGCACAATTATGGGTTTCTTTTCCCCCTTGCATAATAAAATTGGGAGATTATCATCAAGTTTCTATTCAGATTTTAGGAAGGCTTTTTTATTTTATTTTTAAAACCCATCTTTGTCTGTAAGAGCTCCCTGTTCAGGCCAGCATGCTGTAATGATTACTGCTGTAAAGGCTTCAGTGGAGATGTGCTCTATTTCATTCTCAATGAGGGTTGATGGCATTTTGAGAGGCTCAGAATATCCTTTGATTACTGTATAAAACAGACTGGGGAAGATGGGAAGATGGCAATGCAGCGTGCGGCATAGGAGGGGGCTACTGCTCCCGGTGTTGCTCATCAACTTTCTTCTGTGCCTTTTTTTTTTTTTGTGTCTGCCATGTCACAATCACAAATGACTGTGTTGTAGTTCTGGTCCCATTCCCCATTCTCTCCCTGTTTTGGGATTTGAAACTCAAGGTTTGCACTGAAAAGGAGCTACTGCTGCCCTGGTGTTTTGGACAGATGCTACCGTATGCGAGCAGGAGCAGCGCCTTGACCCTTCTCTCCCCGGGGGAATTGTGAGAGTAGCTAGGAAACGGTATGTTGTCTCTTCTGAACTGTGGGGAATTGGCTCAGTGTTGGAAGGTGCCATTTACTGTAAAACGTCTTGGAGAGTGTATTAAAAAAGGAGTGACAGAGAGCTAGTCATGGGTGACAGGAATGATATGGGAGGAAAAAAGATTGAAAGGGAAAGATAGACGCTTGCAAGCTGTCTCTCTTCCTGCTACCCTGTTTGACACTCACAGTACGTTAATACAAAATAATAGGGAAAATCTTCATTCTTGTATCATGCTTATATCAAATTACATATTGTACCAGCTGCAGTCTGTTTGCCAGCTGTTCTGAAGTTGGAAGGGCTGAGGTTTCCAAGGTCTGGAGGACAGAGGAGTTACCAGGGAGAGTTTTTGATGCCATATAGCAGAAGAATGCTTTTATTTCCAGCCCAGCTACAGGAGATGAGTCTGGAAAAGCATTTCACCCATTTTGCTTGTCAGTTTGCCTGGATACAGACTTTTGTGGCCATACCATGCACCTCTTTCACAGGTTATTTTAATTGGCCTTCTTGTAGTCTTAGATTCCTCTTCTTGATGAAGTGTTAGACTGAATGGTATATAGTATATATATAGTATATAGTAGAAGTACAGGAAATACTCTGTGCAATATTTAGGTATGTCATTTCCTATACCACTATATCAACATTTTTGAGCATGTTTTGTTTGTGATATGTACCGTTTACTGTTCAGAGTCCAGACTGTATTGCTGTTAGAAGGCTGTAATCATGTTTGGGCGTCCCACTGCATATGGACTGCTCTAAAACGGTTTATAAGTCTGAAAGCAGACAGCTGTTAGGAGAGAATATTGTGCAAGAGGAAGTTCAAATCTGAGGCTATGGAGTAAATCAAGACTGACTGAACACAGGTCACCAGTGAAACATCCATACTGGTCTTGAACAAGTTCAGGGATGTCTTAAACCCACCGTACTGCCAGGATGTGATCTGGCACATGCAGATGATACGGGCAGCCTGTGTGAGATGAGTTAGAGCTCAGGCTGCCTGCAAATCTTACCTCTCTTCTGACAAACAGTGACCAGAAAAAAAACTTAGATGCAGAAAAAACTTTATGTGCAGAAAAGACTTATTCCTTGATTCTTCTATTTATTTATTTTTCCTTCACTGATCTAAACTGGGTGGTTTGTGTCTTGATTGTGGAAGGAGCAGTAATCAGAGACTGGAGCAACACTTTAGCTAACACAGGGCGATGCTTACATTCTTCTCCATGCTTATATGTCAATGTTCAAGTTTAAATGTTTAGACACCTTCTGAGAAAGGGTAATTCTGGAAAAGGGACTGGGACTTCATCATTTCCAATAAAGATTCATTGATCCTCAATGGAACTTTATGGCCGTTGAACTAAAGGCATTGTAATTTGTTGCATAACTACTGTCCACAACCTGTGTATATTATTCCTATCTTTTATTTCTGCTGTTGAATAGCAGGCTCCACTTTCCTCTCACTGGAAAAACATATATCTTGTCTTGTCACATGAACTGAAATGGGCCACACTGCCGTTTGTGAACCCGAAACAGGTGATGTGAGAAACACACATATGCACATATCCCTAACAGGCTTCAGAGGATGTGCATCTCCAGCATGCTGTGACTGTTTTTCTGGGTGCTGAAATGATGCAGGATGCCAGCAAGGACCAGTATCTAGGGCTGAGTCATGACACTTGGCAGTGATGCTAATGGGAGCTTTTCTTCATAGTCCTAGAGGATAGTGCCCAGTGGGGATGGGAGTTTTCTTAAGCAGAGTCAGGAGCCCAGGCTGAACAGAAGAGAGAGCATGAGGAATGCCAGACTTGTGTCAGGTGCTGTGAGCTGAAGGGACAGATATGCTTTAACTGTAAGGGCCCAGGGGGGTGTCTAATCCTTTCTTTTTATATATGGCCCTGCTCTGAGCAGGGGCTAGCACCAGAAAGCTCCAGAGGTCTGCAAAACCTTCTAGCTATAACTATACAAACAGCATTTCATTTCTGTTTAACATTATGCAGCAACCTCATGGTACACGTGGGTTTTTTTCCCTTTGATTTTTGTCTCAGACATGTTTGCTGTGGGTTCTCTGAAGCAAGGCAGAGTAACCCATTAGCTTTGTGGTCAGAAGCAGGACTGCTCCTGAGCAGAGGTGGCTGCTCTCCTGGGGTGGTCTTTCCTATTTGAATTTCAGTTCAGATCAATTGTAAATACCAGGCTGCTCCCTTGAAATGTAGTTGGAGTTTGCTTGGGGCTGATGGGACAGCTCTGTGTTATGTGCTCTGCCTGCAGCCCCACCAGAGCATCCCAAATGTATTATTCAGATCCACTCACATAAATCAGCTTTCCTTCTTCCCAGAAAACTGCTGAAATCTTGGTGCTTGCAGCACGATCTGCTCAGCCGGTTATGTTAGGATGCTGCAGTCTGGTGACTTGAGCCCAGATATTCACTATGTTTCAAATTAGGTAAACAGTTTCTAGGGGAAGGAGGAAAACCAGTTATTTCTGGGTGGGGATAGCCCAAGACTGAACTCATACAAAGCAGCATTGAGAGCTTGATCAAAACAGATAATCGCTGAGTGGCATGAAGCATGGACCATGAGACGCCCCTGAACAGGACATGTGAGGAGCATCCCAGTGAGAAGATGGGAGTCTTTTACTCCTACTTTATGGTTTGCTGCTTTTTTCACATGAGAGCAAAAGGAGAATGAAAGGGAATTAGGTTTCCATGTGGATAAGAGCAGTTTCAGAGTGGGTTCAAATGTGTGTGTGTATACATTGATGTTGGCAGAGCCTTGCCTTTACTAAAGTAAAATCTTTCAGTCCCATGAGCTTTAGCAGGCTTGCTTAAGAACAAGAAACAGTAATAATTATGCAACCCTATCGAATGTGAGTGCACATCTCAGTGGGTGACAAAGAAAACCAGCTCTGCAGCAGCAAGCAAAGCAAGGGGGTACAGTATCGTGCTGTAAAATAAAGTTTTATTTATTTTCTAATTGGTGATAATCCCGCACTACCCATTGAGCCACAGCAGCATCATATCACTGAGTACCTTCAGCATCTCTTCCACCTGAAATCTGCTGTGGGTGCGGCTTCAAAGGCAGCTGTGGTCACTGCAGGGCTGCTGTGGGGTGAGCTGTAGCACGAGCAGGGGGAGGAACACAGCTCTGGGTTCCATACTCCAGGCATGACGCTAGACAAATGAAAAGAGACATGACAGAGGCATATCCCATAATGACATAAATTTGAGCAGCAGGACCCAACAAGGCTTTGATTTCATTACAGTTTAACACGCAGTCAGAAAATATTATGTCCCTGCGATAAAGGGGGAGATATTTACCTTTGGGAGGTTTTAGAAGCAAGGCATTGGAAAATGAAATTAATGAATAGAAAGCAATAACACAAGCCAATATTCACAAAATTGTTGTATACCTCTCTTTTATCAAGGCTCATTTTACTCAAACGTTAGTGCTTATAACGGCTGATATGTCACTGGTGTTTAATACCAAAGGGCTTCTAAAAAGACTTTAGGGGACATTTGCTTGTTTTTTATCTTTTCTCCCTGATGTCATGTTTGTGCCTAAAATTCAATCATGTGGCATAAAGCATGAAATCTCTGGCATTTCTGGTTAGAGCTGCTCACAGGAAGTTAAAAAGGCTGGGCTCCTGGAGGATGCTTTGAGTTTAAACATTGATGGATGCGTGCTTTCCAGAGCTGATGGGTACAACGCATACTACATTGTCAAAAGGGAGTGATTATTGATAATTTTTTATCTTTTTCTTGTGCTATGCAAGTTGAGACTCTTTAAGTAGATTTATGTAGTGTGGTCTTTGGGCAACCGGCCTCTGAAGTCTCTATCCATCTTGACAAGCTGGAGACCTTGATCATTCAGGTCAGAATTTCAGGATCAGAAATCCAAAACCTGTATCTTCTCAGTAAAGGGACATCAGCTCTTTTTTTCAAGGTAGTATTTAAGATGTAAAAACAACAAAATCAACAAAGTAAATTGGATTGCACATACAAATCATGCTATTTAAGTTTTACTTGGTAAAGTCCAAATGTATTTTCTGCTCACAGGGTGATTCATGTCCTAACCAATAAGAGTTGGCTGCGCCTTTCAGTACTTATCTTGGAAGCCTAGAAAATGATGACGTCACATTGCAATTAGACAATTTAAAGACTTTTAAACAATTATATCTCATTTTCAGCCCCACTAATTGGCACCACAGCTGTTTTCCTTGCCTTCTTTTTTTGGAATAGTGGTCGCAGGGTATTAAGTCACGGGAAAAAACAGTAAAGAATTAAAAAGTTGTGTGGGCACCAGTGGTTTGGAGAAGAGCCAAGCTGTAAGGTTCACTGTTAAGGGGTTTGTAAGACAACCATGCTTAGTGCAGAGCTAAAAGGGGAGCATGAAGAAAATACCATTCCTGTGATCTGAGTTGTCAGATCACTGAGTGTGAAGGGCCTTGTCGGCAAAAATAGCAATAAATACACTAATGCTAGTCCATTCTCTCCTGACATCTTGGGACAGGGCTATTCTAAGAGGGCCTGTTATTATGTTATTATAGTTGCATAGTATGTATTTAAGTGTTAGAGTCACAGCCAAGAAGATCTAAAGATAGGATGGTGGGTTTAGCCTTTTGTGATGAGGGTGGAGCAAAGCATGTCCATGGGTAGATAATGTGGCCATCCTTGAAAAACATTTTTTTAAGTTGCTAATCATCTAAATATTTACTGGCGGAGGAGAATAGTCCTGTGTACTGAAGCCAACCCCATTAACAAAAGGCTTGCTCTTCTGAGTTACCCTTGGGAGGTCACTGTGGACTCTGAAATAAATGTAGTTCAAGACAGCTCTCCCTTTATTCTTCCGGAATCAATGAATCACAACTTGAAATCTGTGAGAGTGCCTCTGTGAAAATAGAAAGATGTAAATTAAAGGTGTATAATATAGCATGGTGTAGTACCAAATAGAAAAGGAGTGGTTACAGTCACTAGTCTAGTGTCTGAAAAGCATCAGCAGTGAATTCCAACATCCTGCATATAATACTAACACAGTATTGCCACAGTTCTTTTCACTTTCATACAGTCTGGAGGGCTGTAGCGACCTTGGAAACCAAAGGAAGCGAAAACCCCCTCTTGGGAGTCTCACAGCCTGCAAGTGGAAGGGAAGAAAGCTGGGGAGACTTGCAAGGAGGTAGAGGGTTCCCAGCAGAGCTTTGGATTCTTCGCTGTTAAGAGAGTTGACTCTCTGTAGTCATCACTTTGTATTTCTTCTCTGGATCCTACCTGCAATCATCAGTTTGCCTAAACCTTCACCACCATCCATGGACTATAGTTTACTACTTACCTGTCTTCATTCTTTATGCCTTTTTGGAATATACTGAAAGATTCCCTGAATTCAAGTAAATACAAGGTCAGAGGGCAAGGAGAAGGCAGATTAAGTCTCCTACAGTGCAACATCCTATGGCCATCAGTAGGACTTCAAAGTAGCATTTGGCAGGCCCAGGGGATGTTTTTTATCCATTTGTTTAACATGTTCTGTGTTATAACCTGTCTGTATGTCATTACAAGGTGACAGTAAATCTGTGGTACAAAAGAAAGGTCAAGGAGTTCACAGAGGATCTGACCCCCACAGTCAGAGCATCTCCAGTTTCCACAATGCTCCTTGTTTAAAGGGACCTTCCTAGTTATCCCACACAAACCTCTTGCAGAAGACTGCTGAGTTACAAGTTTGCTGCATAGTCTGTATCCAGATACGGATTGAGGACCTTGATGTCTGCTCCCTTTAAAAATCCCCGGAAAGTACTCTCTAGTAAAGTATCTTCTGTTCCATCCTGTTATGATGTTCTCTCTCAAGCGTGATCATCTCAGCTGAGCAACTGCTGGCTTTGTTTTTTACTTCCTTGCTTGTGAACTTTTCTTGGATGTTGTTCTTCTGGGTACGACTACTTTTCTCTTGAATATGAGAGAGACCACTAGATGGGGCAGCGCTGAAGCTTCCAGGATGATCCAGCCAAGCCCTCTGCCACCTCTTTCTGTACTGCCTTAGACAGCACTTTCTTTGCAGTTGGCATCATCCTTGCTTCTCTGGCTGTCAGCAGCCACAGCTGGGTCAGAGAGGCAAAGCTGCTTCCAGGCCTAGGGCTTAAGTTTAAGCTCTACTTTTCAAACATATTGAGCTCTTTGGCAAACACCTAGTGAAATTGGTCACTGTTGGCCCAGACTTTGCTAGTGTCTCAGCCCCTCCTCAGTCAGCCCTACTACCCATTCACAGAGCCCTCTGATCTCCTACTGACTGCACGAGTGCTAAGGGTGGACCAGCGGCTGCTCAGCTCCCTCTGCACCAGCTGAACCAAGCCAGCGTTTGGCCACTGATTTGAGAATGAACTGCTGACAGCAAAGGAGATTCAAGTTCAGCTCCAGCCTCTAGAGAAGCTACTGTTCCAGGTCTTTCAGACTGTCTTTTGTCCTTGTGCCTCATACTTCTCCGTCACATTTAGATCTTATTACCATCTCTCCTTTCCTACCCAGCCTCCTGTCACATGCCAATCCTTTCTCCCTCCCTGCACCTCACTTGCCATTGTCCTCTATTCCTTTCCCAACTACCATTCCCTGGCTCCTGACCTCCTGACCATCCCGGCTGTTGGCTTCTCCAGCACCACTGTCCTTGCAAGCCTCTCCTTTGCAGTCCACTCAGACTGCCATTTCCTCCTTCTCCAACTGGCAGGAGGGTCACCAAGGCCATGGGATAGGTCTTCTCCTGTGTTTCCTTCCAGCGCCTAATTTCCTTGGGGGAAAAAAAACAACAAAACCCAACAACAACAACAAAAATACCCCAAAAAACCCCAAACACTTACAAAATCCTGCTCAAGCAGATAGACAATTTAACTAAAAAAGGTTTTCCTGTGCTTTTGTAATTTGCAACTTGGACACATTTTAGGTCATAACTTGGCTAAATGTGGATGAATTTTCATGGGGATGGAGAAAAGTACATCTCCAACTATGGATCATCATCACATTTACACCTCAACCACAAGGTGCTAGATCTGAGTAACAAAATGGCTGCAGGGATGTCTCAGATAGGAGGAGATAGGCAAATTTTTGACCACCAGAAAAGGATCTTCAGACAGGGCAGCATGTGCTTTAAAGTAAGTTAATGTTTGTTTTTAAGGTTTTTCCTGATCAGATATTTTCCTTAAACATAAACTCCTTCCATTATAAATTAAGATATCTGACAGTGAGCATCATCTCCATCCTAATGTTTTGGTAAGAAGTTTATAAGGAGAAGATTGACTGTAGTACAGCCAGTCCTTACTATGTGAGGATGCACGTTGTCTTGTCTTTTAATTTTTCTGTTTCTTGGTGTGGGTATATTTTTGAAACAGATTTTGGTGAATGAGATCTCTTCTAAAGTGGAATGTTCTCAGGGTGATTAGGCTTCTTTCCTGAGGCTGTGTGGTTTTCCTTCTAATTCTCTCAAAGTTAGACCTCCTTTTTTCAAGCCATGACTTTTTCTTTCCCTCAACTAGGAGATGAGGGAAATACAGTAAAGGTTTTGAAACAAAATGAGAAACAAATTATGCAGAACTGAACTTCTAGTCTCAAAAAATAACATTTTGGCAGAAGAAAACCACACAAAAAAAATACAGAGTTCTTTGTTTTATTTTTATTTGCCTCCAAAAAACAGCTTTTTCTCAACTGAAAACAGTCTGGCTTTGACTAGCAGAAGTAGTATAAATGCAGCTGCTGTGCTGGTGATGTTACAGCACTTCAGGGCAGAAACCCCAGGTTCCAGAAACCACTATCAAAATGAAGATCTCTGCATGGGTACTTTGATGTCCAACCTTTAGGCTTCTCGGTAAAACTCCTTAGCTTGTGATACAGAGATAACATTAGAGGGGTGGTATATGTTGAGAGTGGGACCATGGCATGTTGGAGTCTTGAAAACCAGTAGGCGCCATGCAATTTGGGTTTACCAAAGCCTAGGGACTGTTTTTCCTGTGATACTTAGGCTAGTTGTGACAGACTAATGACAATCCTGCACCCTCCTGCCTTCCCGGTTCTCCCTCTCCTGCTTTATCCCTGGTGAAGAAGGTGGCTTGAAGCTACATGGCATTCTGCACTTCTCCTTCCCTGTATTTCCTTTGAAGTTGAGTGCATCATCTGTTGTTCTTTCTACCTTTCCAAAAGTTAGACACAAGACATGTGCAGTATATACAACTGTCAGCAGGTATAACATGGCACTTACTCTTACCCATCATGAGGCCCCTCCCAAAGACTGGTGATGCCCACAGCTTGTTGATGTTGGTGAGACATTTGCCATGATTGAATTCTTTGAATTTTGGATTCATTTAGGAAGTCTGACTGAAGTGCATGAGTCTCCCCATTAGCTCATGCAGCTCATGTGACTTGTTTCGTTCATGTGACCTCTTACTACGTATCCATCATTCCATTTTTCTTTCCTACTAGAGTGAAATTGGACACAGCCCTCCTCCTGCCTACACCCCTATGTCAGGAGTAAGTATTTCACAATCAATGTTCATCCTTTAGGTTTTCCTCCTTCTTTCACTGCGTGTTTTCTGTTTGAAACCTCCTTTTCCTACACAAATGACACAAAAGCCAACAGTGAACAGGGTGTGTATGTAAGCAACCAAACACTTGGGATCTCTACACTCAGCCTGGATTTGTGTGCAAGCTCCATGGACACACCCAAAATTCTGCCAACTTTTCTTGAAAAAGCATTTAGGTAGCAGGCTTAGATGAATCTGTAAATTTTTCCTTCCTATATATAGGTCATGATGTCGAAATTTCCTTGCACGCCCTTGCTGACATGCGAAATGGTAGGTTGAGTTGAACCACTGAGTTGAGGTATCAATGCAAACACAGTTCACCAGCCTGAAACGCACTGCTTGATGGAATTACATAGCGTGTGGGTGACCGTGTGGTTGTCACTGCAGGACACCCTAAATGTAGGCCTCCCAAGAACAGACGAGTTCAGAGATGATAATGTCCTCTATCCTCAGCCCTCTTTGCCGAAAGAGATTTCCCTAGCATGAGTTTTAAGGGTTTTGTTTAGAAATCAGGGGAGATTGAAGAGGAGAGACTGTGTTTGCCTCATGCAGCTGTGAGTATCCAGCCTCTGCATGCACATGGCTAGGTAGGAGACAAGTTTTCCTGACCTGTTTCTAACCCAGCCCTGCCAGCCCTGAGCAGCCAGCACGATTCCCCAGTACCCTCGCTGCACTGATGGTGCCTCCCTGGGAGGGGAAGCCAGCTCAGCACCAGCGGGCAGACGGATGCTTTGTTGGTCCACAACGAAACCTGTGCTGCTGCAAGCCCCGCAGCACTGGAAACACGGGAGTCTGCAGGGTGGACAAGGCTGCTTCACCTGCCCAGTGAAATGCATCATTGAGCAAGTGTGGCAGGAAAGGCATGGGAGCTGCAGAGATGGCTTTGCTGTTGAATCTCTTCTCCCTTCAGAGTCTCCTTTCTCATGCTGCCTTTTCTTTTTCAACAGAACCAGTTTGTGTATAGAGATGGTGGCTACGCTGCAGAAGTGCCAATGCCGTACAGAGCTCCTGGCTGTATCATACCAGAAGCCCCAGTTGCTCAAGGGGCTACAGCAGAGATCTTTGAAGATACTTGCTGTAATGGCACATTACGAAAACAGGTGGCAACCCTGGCAAAAGAGGACAGCAGCACCCAGAGGTACAGCGCTGATCCCACTGTCTTCATACCTGAGCGGGTTGTTCGGGGAGAGCTGGATGAGGACGGGTACATGACGCCAATGCGAGACAAACCTAAAACAGGTAAAAAATTGTCTTTTCAGAGAAGCTTCTGCTCTAGTCTGACTGCATTCTCTCTTTTTCTTCATCAGCAGCTTTTCACCAAAAATGACTTTATCAAGTAACTCAACAAGGTCGAAAAATTCTGATTTAGTTAATATTTCTTTGCATGGGGATTCATTTTTCTTTTCTTAATATACTACTTGGAAAAGCTCAAATGTGCCAAAATGGCAGGTTTGGTAATTCCCCTTTAACTTTTCTTTCTGGGAAATATCACATAGCAATTTGTGAATGAAAAAAGCCAACTCCCTGCACTTCTTATCCAAACAGAAATCTTCAATTGCTTCCAAGAAAAGGATCTATCTCTTGCCAGCCGTAGTCTCCACTTTGCTTTGTTTATTGATCTTCTTTATCTTCATGGCACTGTGCTTGGTAAATGTCATGTTGAACATATCACAGAACCGATACACACAGTTGGTATTTTATACCCAAGAGAAGTTTAGAATTGGAAGAACAAGATGTGCTTTAGAGAGACCATCACTACAAGGTGAAGTTTGCCTAGATCCGTGCCAGCTTGGAGTGCTACACTTCCCAGTTTGCCCATCATTTGTTTCTTCCTGTTTAAATAGTGGCAAATGATCACTTAGGTGTAAAGGGATACGCCATTAGTCATTTGCTTTCAAAACTTTGTGTTACCTTTAAAGAAATTAATTAATGCAAATGTAAATGTCAAGCATCCACTGAGTTTCCTTCAGAATTTGGAAGCCACTTACCCTTTCTGTTACCTGGTGAACATAGAGGGAGTCTTCCCAAGGGGGGCCTGACCCACGGCAGTAGCAGTTCTGGGAGTGCACTCGTGGCCCCAGGCTTCAGCAACCACCCGTGCGGTATGAGATTTGATGCTGTGAGTTTGCTTCAGTGTGAACCCATGCCTATCTGCGTATCTTCACATACAGGTTCACCCCCGGGGATCTTCAGAGTTCTGCATGGTTTTATACACTTCACAGGTGCTACCTGAGCCCTCGAGGATGTGGTAGTAACAGCTCAGGAGGAAGCACCTCCTTCTTGTCTCACTGGGCACAGACATAGGGATGTCACAGTGTGGCCACAATGCTGCGTGCTGTCTGTGAGCTGGGGGACTCAAATCAATGTATTGTTCATCTATCATCGCTAAAATATTATTTCCACATTGCTCTTGGTACGTGTGCCTGTTCACCTCAGACTGAGTGAAGTTTTACCTGTGTTTAGAGGTACTCCCTAAGTCTTGAACTCGTGTATTTAATAGTTTTGGCCTTGTCCTGGATAAAAACAGAGCTGAAGCGAGGACCACAGTCACCTTCTTACAACATGCAGGGACCCATTTCCTTACAGGCAGGACTCTGTGTGGACTCTTTGTCTCCAGAGCCCATGATCAGAGCCATGCCAGTGGCAATGGAGGTCTTGAGGTGGCAATCCCTGTGTGGCACAGGCAGGGTTGAGAGATCATCCCGCACTAATGGCAGTGTCTTGGAGACCCTATTTTGTAGGGAATCTCTAGGCTGTGAGAGATGAAAGGCAGAATTAACAGTGGAACTCCAAGTGATTTGATCTGATAATTTCTAGCCTTGAAAGAGCTAGATGCTTCTGATGTATCTTGCTGCAGGGCTCCTACCCAAAGTCCCTCTTGTCCCTGGCTCACCTCCAAACCATTCCCTTTGCAGCTCACTTGCAGTGCCAGTGACCACCCCCCTGCCCAGGCTGAATGGCTTTCTCTTTTGCAGTGAGATGTCATTAGATACAGAGCATGGCAGGACACAACACTCAATGAATCTGTTGCTTCATGGCTTGATGGCCTGCGTGTGACCATGGGAGATACCTTCCTATGTGTGTGTTTTTAACCTAGAACAGCCAGTCTCTTTATGTTTTTCTTCCCTCCCATCACCCTGCTTAGCTTTTCACACAAGCTTCATATGCCTTAAAACTTTTCTGCAATTCAGCTACCATTTTTTGTGGTGTTACTACAGAAAGTGATTTGAACCTGCTGCAAGTTCTGTTTTAGAGCAGATCTTACATCTCTCCTGCACTCTTTCCAGGATTCATTTGAATAATTTTTTTTCATAATACTTCAAGGCCTTTTGTCCTTCAGGGATGGAAGGTTTTTAATCAGGAAAACTGTTCTGTTAGAAATGAAGCTGTCTTAGAAGTTAGCCCTTGGGGATTGTTTTTGTACAGAAAGGCTTAACTAAGATTTCTATAGAGCTTTTTAGAGGGAAAGACTGTGGACCAGAGGGCTTGACTGATAAGTCCAAGATTGCAGAGACAGTCAGCAGCAGAGGCAGGTGTCGCTTGGCGTGTTTGACTCTGTAGATCATGCACTAAGAGGAAGTCCATGATCAAGCAAGGCACAGGCTAGGGCTCAGCGACAGCTGTAGTTCAGTTTGCCAGCATGTTTGATGAGTCAATTCATGTTCCAGGGTCTTCCCTTTAACACATATTGTCTGTTTAGTTTGTAAATTCTTCACTTTCAGCAAGTGTGTGCATTCAACTTAGCCAGCACCTGATCTCATCCGGATTTCTATGAATGGCTGGGGTGGAGGACAAATATGTCCAAGTACTGCTTCTGGTACAGCCTGATAGTAATGTACACGTGATGGATGAATTGCTCCCTCTCTTTGCTCATTTGTTTTTTGTCTTTCCTTAGAATACCTAAACCCAGTGGAAGAGAACCCATTTGTCTCCCGACGAAAGAACGGAGATCTCCAAGCTGTGGATAACCCAGAGTATCACAATGCTCCAAATGGGCAGCCCAAAGCAGAGGATGAGTACGTGAATGAGCCATTGTACCTCAACACTTTTGCAAACACCTTGGAAAATGCCGAGTACCTGAAAAACAACTTGCCAGAGAAAGCCAAGAAGGCCTTTGACAACCCAGACTACTGGAATCACAGCCTGCCCCCACGAAGCACTCTCCAGCACCCGGACTACCTGCAAGAGTACAGCACAAAATACTTTTACAAACAGAATGGACGGATCCGGCCCATTGTGGCAGAGAATCCTGAATACCTCTCCGAGTTCTCCCTGAAGCCTGGCACTGTGCTGCCCCCACCACCCTACAGACACCGAAACACAGTGGTGTAGTAACTGAGGTCTTACGAATTGGAAAGGCAACCCCTTCTAGCTGCCTCACTCCTCTCGCTCTCCTTTTCTCTCTCTCCCCTCTCTCCCTCCCTTTCTTTCTCCCATGAGCTTCCTCTTCTTACCAGTTCACTCATTTTTGCTCTTTTCAAGTGAAAGGATGTCTTGGAGTCATTTGCAGTCCTTGCAGGTTTGCAGAACCTGGAAGGAAGGAAAGAAGGAAAGAGACTGAAAGAAGGTGTGTACAATCTGGCATCTCTTACTTTCCGCAGACCTAGAGGTTTGGACAGTCAAAGAAGCCAGACAGTACCAGTAAAGGCCAGTGGCAGTGTTGCCTGCTGTCAAGCTAGTTCTCAGTGATTCAACTCAGACACTGTAGGGAAAGCCACAGAGAAGCTGTTTCTTTCAGCAGGAACTGAGGGGAGTCTGTACAGCATTCCTGGAAATCTCAATGCAGTTTCCATTAAGGGGGAAAATGGACAATTTTTATATCATGTGTGATAGCATAGTAATTGAGATTGAGAATCCAATTTCTATCTCTAACACTTTCTATCCCAGCAACTGAGAATGTGGCTTTTCATAATCGTTCAGAACTTCATCGTGGCTTTCCAAGAAATGATGTGACTTTAATATACGACTAAACCCTTTTTCTGAGCCACACCGTGATTTTGTGCCAATTCCTTACCACAGAGACTCCAACTCAGAACTGGTACATGACACGACCACTTTTGTATATGTGCCAACATGACAAACACTTTAAACACAAAAAACCCTTCAGAAGAGGGTAACAAACACACCTCCAACATCATCTTTTTGAAGCTAAAAGAGAGGCCAAGAAACCAAGAGTTGTATGCAAAAAGCTTTGCTTTCCTGTTTTATACCTGCCAACTAAAGATATAAAAAGTCAAAGAGATTCTTCCCTCTTCTTCTTCATGATTGTGAAGGGAGTTGAGGATGCTGTCAGGCAACACTGAGGACAAGATGGAGAACTGGAGAGTTTGATATGGGTCATGAAGTCTGCTGGTGTTCTGTGGGGTGGTGGTGGGAAGGGCCCTTTAAACTGGAAGACAGACACTGGACTGGAGAAAACACACATAGCGATTCACTGGAAAGTTAGTTTGCACTTAAGCTCAAATTTTATTTGAACTGTTTTCTGGATTTTGAATGAAGCAATATGGAAGTGACCAGCAAAATGCAAATAATAATTTTAAATTAAAAAAAAAAAAAAAAGAAAGAAAAAATAATTATATATAAAGGATGACTGTGGAAATGCCAAAACGAAGCAAATCAAGTCTTTGGAACAATGTCTACCCATTCTGACAGGCCATTGCATTGACTGCTTCAGAGAATACAGTGACAGAGCAACCAGCTCTTTCTGCTGCCATGTGAAGGAGAGCAGAGCAAACCCTGAATGAGACCGGAGGAGACAAGTGTCTTGCTCTTGCTTGCAGCATAGGATGAAATACTTTTTTTCTAAAAGGAGGATTACTCTGGCACAGAAGCCGGTGCATATGAGGTTTGAGAAGTCACAACATGCATGACTCGCAGAGCTTTCAGTCACAAATGTAAATATACCAGTCTCCTTGCACTTAGTTCTGCTTTCATCACCCTCAATTTTTAGGTAGACACCCCATTTCCCACCCCCTGGCCTGCTCCTCTTTGGAAATACCTTTCAGCCAGAGTTCTGGACGTTTTTAGCAACCTGAGGCAGATGTGTAAGACCCATATGTGTAAGAACATTTGCGTACCTAGTTCCCACTGAAAATCTTAAGGAACAATATTAAGTACCTTTGAAGATCTGCCTGTGTCTCTATCCATCAAAGCTTTTATAAAGGGGAAGAAACAATACCCAATGGATGGCAATCTTAGGTGATACAACAGTATTTCAGTTTATGTGCTTCAGTACTTCAGTTAAAGTCAAGATCTTTGGGGTGACCTAACCTGGCAATGAAATCAGCAACACCCAGTGTTCTGGAAATGGCATCAAGCTCCTCCAGAATCCTGCCATCTGAACAGCTTGCCACCTTTAAGCAGAGGAAGGAGTAAGAAACAAGCAGTAGTTACCCAAATCTTGATGGCTGAGGGTCAGCTTGACAAAGGTATGAAGAGATTTCAAACCGGGATTGGTTGCAGGTGGGAAACAAATTATGTATGATCACTAGGTCAATGTTGGTTCAGCCAATGGCCTGCTTCTGCATCAGGTGTGTTCAGGCCACCATGAACAGGGCAGATATTAAACCTGTAAACCGAGTATTTAGCTGAAGAGTCTGAAAACAGAAGTACAGATCTTTGAAGCTGTTAAAAAAAGGTGTTGGGTCAAGCGGTACCAAGGTGATCTGTGCTGGCTGCACAAAGCGACCAGCAGACCACTAAAGTAGAACAGATGCTCACAAAACCTTAAGCATCTGAGAGGCCTGGTGTCTTTGTGTAACTCACCATCTTAGCAGGAGACAGAAGCGGGCATTGGGCAGGGCTAGGGGCGTAGGGGGTTGGCCTGAGGTCCTGAAGACCCCACTCCAGGGAAAGGTTGTCAGCAGTAGTGTCTTCTGAAGCAAGGGCAAAGGTCTCCCAGGTTGGGATGCAATTGCCAAGCTGCCTGGGGACAAAGACCAGCACAGAATTGTGGATGTCCTGGTTCAGCGCAGGCACAGCCCAGGCTACATAGGTGGGTGGTGAAAAAGAGATTGATTTGTCCCTGAACAAGTCTTGTAACAGAGTAACTCCTAGTGGAGAAAAAAATAAAATAAAATCCTGGTACAGCTTACATGTTTGAATTCAAAGAGGTGAGGTCAAGGGCTGCTGGGACAGAAACATGCACACCTCCAGACTCGGGTGGGATGGTGCTGGGATGTAGCTGCTAACGGAAGGTGAGGCCTGTTTTTTTCTCTGGTAATTAAGTAGTACCAGTGTTGGAAGCAAGCCTGTCGAGTAATCAAAATGTAAATAATTGTGGTTTTTAACAATTTAACATTTTGTTTCTTACAAAACTTGAATTATTTATACATTTTAATTGTTGACTGTGGATGTGATATAATATATTGAGTAGCATGGAAATGCAGAGGTTTCTTGAAGTGAGGCAGCATGAAGACCAGAACGGAAGCTTCCTTTCGCTGGAACTGTGACATGCAGGCAGGCTGGGCCGTGATTGCTGTATCTTGAATAGCAGAGGGCAGACCAAGGGTTAATGAACACAGTAATTCATGAGGATGGAAAACTCAAGAGACTGCAGCCTCACAAGTTGGCTTTTTGCCCCCACCCTGCCCCGAGCTTCTGGCTTGAGTTGCAGTTGCCCCCAAATGGTCTTTACATTTCCTGATGTGCCAGTAGTTGACCTTTGTTGCAGCGTATGGACCTGCGTGGGCCTGGGCATTGGGTTAACTGGTTCCCTTCTCCAGTAAGAACAGCAGTCTTGTGAACACAGAACTGAAATGTGTGTCTCTCCTCTGGAAGCGTAGTTCCTCTGAGCTACTATGGAAGACTTTTGTCTCTTTGTCAAAGTTGAACTATGGTTCAGCAGAAATACCTGGCTGGCCCTGACTCACGTGTTTTTCTTAGTGGGTAGAGCTGCTGCCTTGGTTAAAGGAAGGCGGGCAAACATACGTGGCATAATCGTGGCAAATATTCAGCTGGTTCTGTTGGGAAATGTATGATGGTTTAGGGAAAAAGCAGGTATTTCCACACAAACTGCATTTTCTCAGCATAAAACAGTAGGTGAGAGCATCAGCAGAAATATTTTTATCTGGGTATAATTAATTCTCTAGTTCTACACTGGTATCTGTACACAGTGCTGGCAGTTTTTACGGATTTTACAGTGTGGTCTCCTATTTGTAAATGTTTTGCTTTCCCTTATTACATAGCCTGTGTGACTTTTCAAGAGCAGTTACCTGAGTATCAGCCACTGTCCAAGGCACAAAGCAATGCGCTAAATGGGAGAGAACAACTGAAATACTTTTCCTAATCTCTTTCGGTGATACTTGTTGTAAACGTTATTACCTACCCGAGGGTTGTTTCAAACAGATGTGGATGCTGGATCTGATTGACTTCCTGTAACATAATTGACTGAAACCTACTACTTTTAAGTTTCAGCTCTTTTCAAATTTTTCTTTTTTCTGCAACGTAGCCAGGAGGGATTCTTACATGGTCGTTTGCTCAGATGTAGCAGAGTATTTACACCTTGCTTTCAAACAGCTCATCTCTCACAGATAGCAAGCAGTAGAAATAAATTCAAGTGCGTATCAGCAGTGTGGGTCGATTTCAGATACCGTAAGCTCAGCCCAGAACTCCTTTTGTACAGTGGGAGGTTTCACTGACCCTGGTTTGTACCACTCTGTTGGTAGAAAATGCCTTTCTTGACTGCGGGAATTGTATGCAATGATACCTCTTGGTTTATTTCTGGGAGTTGAAACTAAATGATCTTTAAGGTCTTTTCCAGCCCAAACCATCCCATGATCCTGTAGTTAATGGGATAATACTTTCCCTTCCTTTCCCACAGCTGGTAGGAGCAAAAACTGTGTTCGAAGGGCACAGCTGGGGCAGGGCAGCCTGTCTACATGCTGCTGATCCAATACCTGTTTGCACTAAAGATTTGAGAGGGAGTTAGTTATAGGGGAGCATTTGTCCCCACCCTCAGCCACTACTAATCTCAGCCTAGAAGCAAGTAATAAGGTAACTCCAAAAACCAGCTTAGCCCTGACTCTCTGTGGATCAGTTCTTTCCATAGCTCTGGAGCGAGCTGGGTAGCACTAGCTGTGAGGTGAGTTACCCTAGAAATATAGCTGGGGGTTGAGTGACACGAGGGTGTCAAGGATGGACCTGTCTGAGAAGCTCACATAGTAAAGACAAATTTTATTTTATTTTATTTTATTTTATTTTTCTAGTGGGGTGTCAGTGTAGGTATCCTGCATCATGGTCGCAGCTAAAGGAATAAAGGGATAAAGGGGAATAAAGGGAATAAAGGGCTCCTTTATACCACCCAGGAGATGAGGAGGCTTTGGCCCAACTCGGAATTAGGCTGTTGGTCATGTAAACCCCAGGATTTACAACTCTCAGCCTTGCTCCCCGTCCGGGAGCCTTGTGCACCCTGGGCAAGCCTCTCTGTAGGGAAAAGGAGAAGCCACTGCAGCACTCAGGTGGATACACAGACACTCGCACACTCTGCCTGCCAACCCTTTCAGGAGAGGGAATGGGAACACTGTAAAAGCCCCAGGGAGGGACTGACAGAAGTGGCATTGTATCGTTCACTTGGGATGGAGTTTTCCATCACATCACACGGTTTTTCCCAGAACATTATGGATCAAGGTGGCTGATGGGACAGAAGCTTTAGCATGAACCAGAGCTGACACTCAGGTTATCAGTCACCTCTTTGGCTCTTGAAGAGTACCTCAAAAGAAGCAGTATCACCCCGAGTTCCCTTCCTTCAGCAACTACTTTCTAAAAGGTGGCGTTACTTGCAGTTACATGAAGACTATTCATTTCTAGCTCTGGCACTTGCAAAATTCTTATTCCTGTGGATCTTAGCCCTCTGCTGCTGACACAACAGCTCGTCTGTTGTTGCAGAAAAGCTTGGGTTTGGGTTCAAATTGTTTTTAGAATGCCAGGGCTGTTTGGGCTGGGCTTGGTTGGCTGCAATATTCATTCTCCATCATGTGCAAGAAGCCCCTGTCATCCCTCAGGGCAGCCTCCGTGCAGCATTGCTGTGTTGGCAAGATTCCCTCTCTTTTTTGCTCTCTGGCTCTTGCTAAGTGTTACACAGGTACAAAAGGTCAATGTTACAAATGGAGTTTTCAAACTGGGAATAAATAGCAGAAATAAAGTTCCATGGTTAGAAACACCACCCTAGAATGTCAAAAAAAAATCACTTGTCCACCTTTTTTTACAATTCTATTTTAGCACATACCATTGTGTGGATGAATACATTGTAATGCTGGGAGGCTCATTGCTCTTGGGGAAATTCCTGACAGGTGAGGCTGTTGTCAGTGGTGCTGCGCTGGTGGCTGGGCTCTGCTGTGGGTTTGGACGATGCAGAGCACCTTCTGGGGAACACTTGTGGGTGTTGAGGGCTGACTGGTGGCAGTGGGGCTTGCTGGAACTGCAGGGAGGTGCATCTCCAGACCAGAGCCAGACTCAAGAAGTGTTTCCACCCAGGGCATTCTCCATTCTCTGGCATCTGTGCCGACAGAAAAGATGTAAAGGGGGAAACATAAGGATATTCTCCCAATTAGGAAACAAGAAGAGTCAGAGCTGGGTTTTTTTTTCATTTTTCATTACCTAATTTTGAGAGAGAGCTTTGTGGCCCTTGGTAGAGAGGGGCTTTAAGGGGAGATTTGTAAGGTGCGAGTAATTATATCCCAGTCCTTCACCCCACCCCCAATAAAAAAAGCCATGAAATCGTGCTCCGTGCATGTTGTGGATGAAACCACCAGGGCAAAGGTGCATCCCACACAGCACCCTCAGGTGTGGCCAGGGGGACACACGGACAGCGAGCCACCAGCTGCCACTGCCCTGCTGGCCCTGAGCGCCCTGTGCCAGCAGTTTGGGCCCTGCAGTGCCATCGTCCCCGTGCCCTGCCCAACCTTTGAGGCCTCTTAGGGAATAAACACTGTATTGTCCATAGCACTCCGAAGACTAAACCCTTTTGGGATAACCACAGTAATAAACTGTGAATGGTATTTTATAAGTAAGTGTAGATATGTATGCCGTTCTTTTGAGGTAAGGTACTATGACATATGTAGCATAAACTGGTACTGCTGTTAAATGGGTCGATTATTAACTGAGCAGCTGTGTAAGGGGTAGCTAACTTTGAATGCACTAAACCACTGTTCCTTTGAAGAGGCGGACTGAAGGTAGCTGCTGGGCACTTGTCTTTTTATGGTGGGGTATGTTAAGAGGAAAATGCAGATCAACAAAACACCACATTTTTTTTTAGCATTCTAATGTTGGAAATTGGTACTTATTCGATCCATAATTCACTATGGTTTAAATCCTGTTGTGGTTTTTTTTTTTTTTTGCCCAATTTTAGCAGTTGCCCCAACATTGTAAGCTGGAATTTCTGATGAGGTAGCAGCCCTTGTGTAGGGAGGAGAAAATGCAGTCTCTTTCTGAAAAGAGAGATATCCAAAATGTATTTCCTGACCTGGCAGTCTTCAACTATTGACTTTTCTGATGAGGCTGACATTCCCAGGCCCAGAGAATGACACCACCATCCTCTCAAAATCAAAGGCCAAGCTCAGCACTGAGTTCCTGGGTGACACTGTGCTGGTGGCGCTGGTGGGTGGCTGCTTCCATGGGCTGTGCTCTCTGTAGCGAGCCCAGTGCAGGGGAACCAGCCCAACCGCCTGCTGGGAGGTGGGCAAGAGGCAGAGGTGGGCAGGGTCTGGGTTTTAGCCAATTCTCCATGTTCTCAAAGTGCAAAGAGACAAACCAACAATACTTCTGCCTTATGAAGTACCTTCAGAAGAAAAGTGTCAGCGTGTTGGGGAAGAGACTCATTTCTTGCAAAGTGATGCATTCAGAGTTAGCTGCCTTTCTGAAACAAACAAAAAAAAAAATACAAAAACTACTGTATGTTACTTTGAAAATGTGAATAGTATTTTTATAGCTTGTTAAAGACACAGCTAGTTGCATTTGTAAATAAGGATAATGTTGCTTTTATTTTCCTTGTGGACACCATTATTTGGAACATAATTGTCCTTAGAGTTGATTTGTATATAGGTAATTTGCTTGTGATTTAAGCTGCTCCTCCCCTTTTCTTTCTCTCCTTTCCCACCCTCTGGTTTTGGTTAGAAGTACCATTTTTGGCATTCTGTGTGATTCTGTGTTTTAGCACTATTGTGGTGTGTTCAGACTTTCTGCACTTGCTTACACAGTAGGGTATGCCAATTGCGTGTGGCGTAATGTTACTTTAACCTTTAGTTTCTCATATTTTAGCGATCGAGGATTATGCACTGTTAAAATACTGACCTGGGTTAATATTAGGTACATATTTTAGCATAATTTCCCTTCTTTTCATGGTTTCTTGCTTTTGTTTTCTTTTCTTCCCTCCCCTTTTGTCTTGTTTGGAGGCTGGGGAGAAACCTGTGGATCTTCTCTTTGTGTGGTTATATTTTCCGCCCCGTGTGCAGTCCCGAGTTTCTCCTCATGGTCCTTGGGGTAGAGCTTTATCTGTTTGTTAAGGCAAATGTAGACTGCGACCCACCTTGCATCAACCCACGCTCATCCCAGCTGAACAATTTGAAAACTGTTCTGCCTTTTTGTTACATGAATCTGTCAGAAATATATTTTTAATTTAATATAAATGAAATTCAATAAAATATGAAACAAACTCCTTGTGGACATGTGAAATTTCGTGCCGGAGCTTGAGGATTTCCTGCAGCACAGACTTCCTATGTCCTGGCAAAGAGGATTCTGCCTGGCAAAAGCCTCCTGCTGGCCACCTTGGCTGGGCCGAGGGGACATCCTGACCCCAAGGTACCCCTTCCCCAGCCCACAGTGGCCCCAGGAAAGATTACCCAACCAAAGGCCACGGCAGCCTGGGAGCAGCACAGCCCTCCTGAACCCCCAGTCCTGGCACCCTGGGAATGCCCAGCTCCCATGGGGCAGCGATGCTGCCACCTTGAAGTTTGCTCCTCCAGCAAAACCCTTCTCTTCTGAACATGGACACCCACACCCCCCAACTTGTTATGCGGCAGGGTTGCACAATCCTGAGCTTTAGGCCTTTTTGCAAAAAAGGGGATGTTTTCTGAACTCTTTCAGGCCCATGGCCCTGTGCCCTGACTCACTCACCTGGTGACTGGCTGCAGCTCATTAACCCACACTCACCTGCTGCATCCCCAGCTGGAGCCAGGTTATGGCTCATTAACAATTAGCAAATTGTTCACTATGTTAGCTCATTAACGGTTTTGTTGCTGGAGGAGATACTGGGTGGGGGATTGGGGATCATATGTTGATTATAACACAGAAACTCAACACCATAAATAGATAAAATTTAAACGTAAGAACCAATCACAGAATTTTCATGGTTGGAAGGGACCTCTGAGATCATCAAGTCCAACCAAACACACACACAATAATAAAAAAAAATAAAAACACAAAAAGCCAAAAAAAAAGGCAAAAAAACCTGAACCCCACGAAAGAATCACCCAATCCAACAATCTTGCCCACTGGAGCATATATTCCCCCCAGTCTGACTACACGAGCATGCACCCTCCAGGTGCTTGCCTGCCTTCACCAAAACACTCCTGTCATTGCTCCCTGCCCAACTGTGTCTCTGCTTTAGCAGATCCATCTTTCCATCTAGTTAGAAAAGGCATAGCTGCTGCCCACCTGACCTCCCCCAGGGAGCTGAATAAGCCTGCAGGTGCCACCATGCACCCTCGCCCAAAGACCCACCGTTGTCCAATGGCCAGCTCGTATCCCGTGACCTGCACACAGTCCCACCGCCTCAGGGCTGACAGGCTCCAGCCCCTTCCCCAGGGCAACATTCCCGCCAAAAGCCGTGGTTAATCTCACAGGATCTGGCATTCACCCTAAATCAAAATGCTCCCAGGGACTCCAGCCTGCCTCTCTAGACAACTGCATTCCCAGGGCTCTGGAGAGCATTTCAAATTTAGCGAGAAACAGTAAAGGTCATTTCGCTCTTTGAGGCGCATCTTAAAATACTCCAATCTCCCTGGATTGCAACTATTTGTTTCACCAATGACCTCAGCATTTTATACCCAGTAGTCTAGAAAGGTCATTGCACGGATATATACATTTTCCTAACGGCCCGGTGCAGTGCTGGCTGCAGCCTCCCTCTTCACTTTCCTTCCCAGGTGTGGGAGCAGCCAGGGAGCTGAAGCAAAAGCAGACCTTTGATTAAAAAAAAAAAAAAAAAAGTGATATGAGTATAGCAGAACCTCAGCAATGTTTGGGCATAAATAAAATCTAGAGACATGACAGAAACGAGTGTCACTAAGTAGCCTCCTTTGCCATGTGCGTTTTACTTAGCTGGTTGAAAAAAAAAACCACCCCACCACATAAAATCCCCACCAAAACATTAATCAACCAACTATTTTCCAGGGAAACAATACAAGTTTAAAGTCCTCTGCCATTCAGAAAAGCTCAGCAAAGAAGGTTGATTTCGGGTATTAAATCTACGACTGAAAAGGGGCAATTTAGCTTCAGTAAGCAGTTTCTCAAGGGTATGGAGCTATTCAAACCTGAAGACTCATTCCTGCAAAAAGTTGATCTTGCTGTTTAAACCCCCCCCCCCCTCCCCCCCCCCAAAAAAAAAATCCCCATGCTTCCAGGGATGTTAGGACCTAACAAAAACTGAGCTTTACAAACTGGTCCATGACTGCTCAGCGTTCGGCTTACACCACCAGGCAGGCATCACATCCTGCCACTATAACCATGCTATGAGTTACTCATCACACTGGCAGGTACAGACTGTGCAAAGCATTTACACTAAGCTGAGCCTGAAATATGTCCTCCCAAGACATTTTAAGACCCCCTTCACAAAAAGTTTGCCAGCTAAAAAGCGGGGAGCATTTTGGTTTGAATCAACTGAAAAATTTGCTTGATCCTTTTGTAAACTGGGTGGGGGGTTGCAGGGTTAGGGGCCGTTTTTTGGTGAAGTTTGAGTCCGGGTTTTAGTGATGTGGGGTTTTTTTTGAGGTTTTTTTTGCTTTTTAAGCTTCCTACATAGATCCCACAGGCAGCTCCTGGGGATGCTCTGGACTGGTGGTGCAACCTGCTCCTGTCCCATGCATTTCCTGCTCCTGTCCACCTACCTGAAGGGAGTCATCTGTTGTTCTCCTGCAGTCATGGCTTGTTCTTTCCTAGAGCAAAACTGATTTTCAAGTGTGGCCAGTGCAGCCTCCAAGGGAATGTCCCTGTTTGTGAACCACCATGTAACACAAAGACTGTCTTAGCAGTCACAGGGAAAAATTATATGGGAGATGGGGATTATGACATGGTGGGAGACAGAAGACATAAAGGTGAATTGTGTGAGCAGAATCATGAATGCCTGTGAGTGCAATTTGCCCCTGAAAGAGCCCCTGAGACCACAAGAAGCCTCCGTGTCCTCCAAGACATGATACTGCTGGGACCAAGAAGCTGGGTGAAGTCCTCTGACACATCTGCAACCCAGCGCAGGGAGCTGGCATAAGTCCGTACAGGTCTCTATTAAAAATAATTAAAAAAATAATTAAAAAAATAGAATAATAGAATCATCAAATGGTTTAGGTTGGAAGGGACATTAAACATCATCAAGTTCCAACCCCTCCTGCAAAGCATCAGCAAGTCATCAAGATTGTAGCAACAAGAGAACGAGTCGTGGTTTCCTTTGCGTGATCCCCACAGTGAGCTGCTTTTGTGCCTGTTACATGTTGCTGTGCCCCGTGTGAGGGCCTTGTGCAGAGCTGAACTGAGGAATTACAACAAAGCCAACCTTTTGTTCCTACAGAATAAAAATCGTCCTGATTTTTCAGACCTTTGTACCCAAGTGTGCTCCTGGCAACGCAGGGACCAGGACCAGGACCAGGGAGGGGATGAGAAGAGGTGACAGCGGGAGGGATGAAGAAAAGACTGCGCTGCACGAAAAGCAAACTGATCTCTTTCATGACCTGCTGCTTTGGCATCTGTGTCTTTCTCTGTTCTCTGGATCTTTGCTGACCTTGCTGGCCTGGTTAGGACAGCCCCTGATTTCCTCAGCAGCTGGACCATGGCTGAAGGTGTCACACGCTGCAGCACTGCACAGGGAAAGCAACCTGGAAAACAAATATAGACACAGCTCCAGCAAATCCTGCTTGCCCGCAACAGGTCCCAACCACTCCAACACCATGTCAGTCAGCAGCGAGCGGCCCTGTGCACCGCTCTTTGTCTCTGAGGAGCAAAAAGAGGCATCTGCAGATGGAAACAACCTTGTCCTTCACTCCTCCTTTGCTATGTATGGGAGCAGCTTTCCACAGGTGAGTTGTCTCCTCCTTCTATTACCTTCTAACATAACAGATGGTGGGTTCGGAAGCCCCATCTGATAGCTGCACTGAATGCCACGCATTGCTTTGTATTTCACAGAATCATAGAATGGTTAGAGTTGGAAGGGACCTTAGAGATCATCAAGTTCCAACCCCCCTGCCATGGGCAGGGACACCTCTCCCTAGAGCAGGTTGCTCCAAGCCCCATCCAGCCTGGCCTTGAACACTTCCAGGGATGGGGCATCAACAGCTTCCCTGGGCAACTTGTTCCAGCCTCACCACCCTCACAGTAAAGAACCTCTTCCTGATAGCTAATCTAAATCTCCCCTCTTCTAATTTAAAACCATTCCCCCTTGTCCTGTCACTAGACTTCCTGACCAGGAGTCCCTCCCCAGCTCTCCTGTAGGCTCCCTTCAGATACTGAAAGGCTGCTCTCAGGTCTCCCCGAAGCCTTCTCCAAGCTGGACAGCCCCAGCTCTCTCAGCCTGTCCTCATAGGAGAGGTGCTCCATCCCTGTGATCATCTTGGTGGCCCTGCGCTGGACCTGTTCCAACAGTTTGATGTCCTTTCTATGTTGAGGACTCCAGAACTGGACGAAGGAGTTGTGGCAACCCCAAAGCCTGTCAAACCAAGGAAAACAAACTATACTTAACAAATCTGTACTTAATATGACTTGAAACTGAATAACACTGTCAGTCTTACGCAAAGTCCACCCCACCTTCACTGCTGTGTCTAAAAGCTTATTTACAAATGTCTAGCTCTATGATGACGTAGGTATTTTATGATGACGTAGGTATTTTCACAGAGGTCTTGAGCTGCAAATATGCTAGCTTTTATGCCTGTCCTGGAATGACTTCTGTTGAGCAAAGCCTAGCAAACAGGGGCCAAGGTGTAGTGTTGCAGGATGCACATTCTAGCCTGCTTGCTATTATGCTAGCCAGGCAAAATTTATTTGCTTTTTGGCCTTGTTGTCAGATAACGAGCTTTGGTCAACTATTTGGCCTGAAATAGACATTCCTTGGGCAACAGGTAAAGGGNGGAGGTGTCCCTGCACATGGCAGGGGCGTTGGAAATTGATGATCTTTAAGGTCCCTTCCAACTCTAACCATTCTATGTTTCTATGAATTGTGCTGCCCCAACAGTCTGGATGAACCCAGCAGAAGCTCCCACCCTGTCTCTGCTTCCTCTCTGCTGCAAGTTTGCAGGAGGGCAAGTTTGTTCTTTCTAAGATGCAGTGAGTGTGCAGCAGAGCAATGCACTCATTAGCTGAGCCAGTCATTTCAAGAGAACCTGTGCAAATAGACGCACAGACACCTACACACACACAAGGGCCCCAGCCCATGGGCAAAGCCATCTGTCAAAACACGTTCCTGCTATGCCTGTATGACCCGAGGAGAGATCACAGCAGTGGGAAAGAAATCCTTCAAGAAATATTTTCTTGCCTGAATTTGCTAATTTGCTAAAATGAGAGTGTTTGATGGGGCAATGATAGCTTCCAACCAGGAATCAGGAGCTATGGCAGGAACAGGGTACCACAAAGCCTCCCAGGACCCCAGCAGAGGTGCTATGAGACAGACTGAGACATTAAATGTTTGCGTATCTGGGGCAGACAGACTGCACGTCCTGCCATTAGATGTATTGTCTCGGCCAACAGAGAGAAATGAGGTAAGAACTTTCTTTCTCTTCCATTTTATCTGCTCTGTGCAGGATTGCCAGATTATGCAGAAATACTGTGCAGCAGACAGTGAAATGTTTGCTTTGTTCACAGAGAAGAGTAAAACATGCTCATTTTGATTGACACGAGGGAGAAAATGATCATGCATGGAAGGCAGGAGTAACAACGGAGTAATTTTCCAGTGCTGGTCCACAGCACAGTTACCATGGCCTGAGCTGGCCCTCGCGTCCTCAAGGGAAACAGGAGAACCGTGAGCTAACCCTGGCAAGCCCTGGCACCCACATTTGCTCATCAGCTTCAGGGAAGAGGGTGCAGCTGTAGGCAGACACGTCAGTACATCACACAGAGTGGTAAGGGAACAGATTCATTAAGACAGCTTCGGTGAGTGCAAAGCTGGGCATACTGGTGAGACTGGGAGTGATGGATCGCTCCTCAGGTGTCCTGCCCAGCACTGCTGCTCCTCCCCACAGCCCTCTGGTCTCCAGCTATTTTCATCCCAGTGGTGCTTCTGTACCAACACTGGTGGAGTCCTCCTGTATGATGAGGGAAAATAACTCAGTAGTAGTAACATTACTGTTCCTGCATCATAAAAACACTGATTTCTTTGGTTCTGTAAGCCACAACCAGGGGCAAAGGAACCAAAAATCTGTGAGCAAAGAGTTTCGTTCTTCTGATGGGTTCTGCAGTCAGATAAATTTACCAAGAAGTCTGCGGGTGACTTACAGCTATGCATTTGCAATGTAAATCAATACAGGCAGCATTTTGATTTATGGGGCTGCAACACTTGAGGCTGTGGGGCTGCAATACCCTAGGCACTGTGGAGCCCTGCCGCTAAGCCCGCTCCTCTCAACCAGGGTGCTAACACCAACAGCAAATTTTCACTTCTGGAGTCGTGGTGATCAGCACACCAGTTTGTACCCAGCAAAACCTCGCTGCTCCCAGTCACCTGCACCCATGCAGCAGCTTGACTTTTCCCTGACCTGCTGTGGGATGAGTCCCTGTCCCCAGCCCTGCAGCTGGCCTCGCAGGGCAGCAGCAGGGCTCAGCAGGCTTCACTAGTCTTTGCTCAGAGAGCTGCAAATCCAGGTTTGGGATCTCCTGAGCAATTTAATTTTTTCTTCTTACTACATCTGTTATCCCATTACCTCTGGCTAAATGCATGATGGAGAAGGAGACTGTGTTCTGGTGGGTAGAGAGGATCTCAAAGCATCCAACCACCAAAGAAGGGAGAGAGGAGCAAGAAGTTAATCTCCTAATTGATTCATCTGACTGTAATTTGTATTTCATCAGAAGCCAGTTATTGTTCTGGGTCTATTGTCTGAGAGGGTAAAATCCCATCGAGCTTTAATGGCATGGAAGAACTTTGCAAGGTGAGCTCTCTGAGACTGCAATAGTTAAAGTATGTTAGGCTCCAAATTTAACACGGCTTAGAATAGAGAACTATTCAGAGGTGGTACCTCTGTGCAGGCGAGCAGCTTCACTTCAGTCAAATAGAATGGAGAAACAATGGAGCATGTTTCCTGTCACATTAGAAATATTCTATAGCTTTTAATAAAGACAAAAAGAGGAGGAGTAGGTGCATATTTTAGAAGCTATTGTTCAAATACCAATTTCAAATGGTATCTACAGTCAACTGGGATTAAATTTGAGGAATAACATCCACAGCACAACGGAGGGGATATATCTCCTGCTACTCCTTGCAACTTGGACAGCAGAAGGAAAAATTGGAAGCCTTGGAAGCCATCCCCGACTTCAGTGCCTTTCTGAATAACAGTCAATGTGCTTTTGACATCAGCAGCAGAGCAAGGACTGGAGGGGTATTGGATTAAAATCATGAGGCAGGCAAGAGATGGGCAGAGGCACCTTGGCTAAGCTTCCCTGGCAAGCTAGTGCCAGAGCAGCCAAATAAATCCCTGATTCCCAGCCCAGAGTCCCTGCCGAGCAGATGAGCACCCTGTCCTGTAGCACTACATGCCACTGCAGCACCAGGCCTTTGCTTGCTGCCTGCACAGGAAAGGGGGAGGCAGAGGAACGTCACTCCTGTCCTACAGCCCTCATCAACTCAACACAGATAGCTTCAACTCATGGAAGCTGCTGACAGCATTAATATTCAAAGATCTGCCAGGAGAATGTGAAAGGGTGAGAAATGGGTTTTCTGCACTGCTAAGAGGGTATTCCAGCATAAAGGAGCAGAAACAATGCAAAATTCAGACCTCTTCACATATCACCTCATTGTGCTTACATTCCCCATTGTGAGACCTGATAGCTGGGTGTGAACATATGTGAGATTGCCCTGAATTTCATTATTTTTTTAACTCTTTCAGCATTGGAGATATCTTGTCAATTTTCACACCATTTTGTCAAAAATATGCCTACCATGGCTCGCTCCTTGGCAAACCTGCAGTGAGACCCCAGAAGACCACATTGGGGTGACAGACATCAAGTCCAGCCATCGCCACCACCCGGGCTGCCTCAGAAGGAGAAATCTGCCTGCCTCAACCCCAACTGCTCCCCCTGTCAGGAGCAGCCCTCTCAGCCCTTCTTTGGGCAAGTTTCCCACCTACCCTCATGAAGCTACTCTCACCGGCGTGTTCGGCACTTGGCACACACTGGTTTTCTCTCCTGGGAAGCTCCCAAGCAAACCAACCCAAAGACTGCAGTAGGAACAGCTCCAAACATGCGAAGGGTCATGCTGAAATGCGTCAATGACTGGGACGGTGCTTGGTTTGCAACTGCCCAGGTCATGTTGTCTTTCCTACCTGCAGAGTCTCCCTGCTCTTATGCTATTAGGAGAAGGCTTAGACCTCTTCAGAACACTCCAGCAGGCT
The DNA here is from genome assembly GCA_013400375.1 of Thinocorus orbignyianus. Classification (NCBI taxonomy): domain Eukaryota; kingdom Metazoa; phylum Chordata; class Aves; order Ciconiiformes; family Thinocoridae; genus Thinocorus; species Thinocorus orbignyianus. The sequence continues at coordinate 998,666 of VXBW01005792.1, read as the reverse complement.
TTTGTTGTATCCTAAGTTTTGGAAAAAGCAGGGAAGTACTGAAACCAGTCCTGTTAAATTGGATGTGGAGAAAGGAGAAGGTCACTGCCACAGCCCCTTTGCAAATCCAGCTGGAGACCAGAGAATTACTCTCTTAGGGAAAAAAAAAATAAAAAATCATTTGCTCTTCATCTATGCCACTAATGACAGCAGAAACTTTAGATTTATTCTTACCATCCTCTGTGTATAGACAGCCCTCTGAAACCATCCGAGCAGACAACTCTTCTTGTGGTTGTCGCTGGCGCAAGCTTCACTGTGTCTGCAAAACACATCATTGTAAACTAATTTCCTCCCCTGCCTCATTTGTGGCAGGAGGCTGGGACTGCTGCTAAGGATGAACACAGGGGCCTCTGAGGATGCTGCCAATCCAGCACAGCTAGAGGCTTTTCTTCAAATACCAAGAAATGCATTTTTCAAGACCAGCGGTGTATGGGACATTACCCCAAATGAGAATTTCTGCAAGGTACAGTGCCTTGCGCGCTGGAGGACCTCCAGGTTGAGCTAGAATAAAATCTCTCCCTAGCTGAAAAGCACAAGTGCATGGAGGCTGAGTGACAGCAAAGGTCACTGTGGCCATCTGGGGAAGAAGAGGAATGACTGCGGGGTTCCCGGCTGTTTCTCCGCACGGAGAGCATCATCCAGCTCATAGAGACTGCAGCAAATTCAGTCCTCACTTTGAGAGGGCTTATATAGCTGGAGGGAAGAAGCTGAACAAAACCTGCCTGCAAATGCCACGCACCAGCTGGAAGAAAGGGTAAGGTGGGCAGGGATCAGCAATCCTGTAAGGCTGAATTGCTCTGAACCAGCAGCACTGGGTTGCAGGTGCTGGGCTGGCCCCATCTTCCCTCGTTCCACGCTGCAGGCATTATTGCTCTTCCCGTGGCATTATGCTCAATGCTGCACTCCTAATCCTTATCCCCTACCATATCCCCATCCTCTTCCTACTGCATGGAGGCAATAGCCTCCGTATGGCTAAACACCACTGGTTTCCACCACACTCCACGCTGTGCAGGCAAGAGCCAGAGATATATCTTTCCCCCAAAGCTCTTTGGAACACAGCATCCATGCAGACTTGCAAACTACAGAGTGCCTAATCATCCCACCTGACCGTGCATCAGCAGACATCATCCCTGTAGACAATACACAGAATCATAGAATGGTTAGAGTTGGAAGGGACCTTAAAGATCATCAAGTTCCAATCCCCCTGCCATGGGCAGGGACACTTCCAACTAGAACAGGTTGCTCAAAGCCCCATCCAGCCTTGCCTTGAACACTTCCAGGGATGGGGCATCCACAACTTCTCTGGGCAACCTGTTCCAGTGCCTCACCACCCTCACAGTAAAGAACTTCTTCCTAATATCCAATCTAAATCTTCCCCCTTCCAATTTAAAACCATTACCTCTTGTCCTGTCACTACAGTTCCTGACAAAGAGTCCCTCTCCAGCTCTTCTGCAGGCTCCTTTCAGATACTGGAAGGCTGCAATGAGGTCTTCCTGGAGCCTTCTTTTCTCCAGGCTGAACCGCCCCAGCTCCTTAAGCCTGTCCTCATAGGAGAGGTGCTCCATCCCTCATCATCTTTGTGGCCCTCCACTGGACATATGTGTGGTTATTGTGGTTATATACTCAGCATATGTGAGGTTATTGCTGAGTGTCAACCAGGGTGATCACATGTACAGGGTGTTTCCTGGTATTCTGGGTAGGTGCCTTTGTATTAAAAACTGAACACTATTCACTTAGCTGTTAGTTTCCTCACTTCCTTCTGAAGCTAGGCATGATGTCAACAAAGAGAGCTCCAGATGGGCAAAAGCGGGAAAATCTCAATCCTAAAGTTCACCTGGTCTTTTGACAGAAAGACACCGATTGTTGGACAGCGAAGGGTCGCCTATTAAATTCATAATTTCTCTCCACGGACATAAACCAGGACACCACAATCAAAAGACTGTGACATTTATGCTGGAAAAAAAAGCAGGAGAGACAATTTTCCTCTGTGCCACACACTACCTAGCCTGGAAAAGAGAGAGAGATGACTTTTCAACTTAATTAATAATGCAAAACCTGAGGAAGGGGTGAGTTGCACAAAATCCAGAAGAAGAGAGATTGCAAAGAGTTGAATTTGCTGATAATACACTGCTTGCAAAGCAAGCTTCTGCTATTCCCCTCTTGACACAGCGTCTGTTGCCTACCAGGGCAATCATATCCAAGTGTAATTGTCTAACAATTGTTCCGCACTGAGAAAATAGTTCTGATTACAGACATTAACACGTTTAGGCATTAAGCTTCCTCACTGTAATTACCCTTGAGCTTAGTCTCACAAATGAATTAATGTGCTGATCGCCTGGACTAATAGAACCAGCAAAAGGGTGATGAATTGCTTCCAAATCAGATAAAATCAAGCGTGACAGAGTTTAATTAATTTCAGGGCATGGGGGGAGGAGAAAGGGGGTCAGTATGATGCTGAAAAGAAATGTACCTCTCCCTCAGCAATTTCTTTGGAGATAGAAATGTGCAAACAGGGGAGGATGGGGCTGGAGGAAGAGAAGATGCACGCCATGTGAGAAGGGGGTTGCTGGAGATGGAACTGGATAATTCCTGTGTATGAGCATGCAGCCCTGGGTGGCTGTGGCTGCGTGATCAATTCAGTACAGCTGACATAGATGCAATGGATGGATTTCTTCTGGGTATGAACATATGCACTGCTCATCTTGCTCTGATTTTGAGTCATCCTCTGAGTGCTGGGGCTCATGTGTAACCCTTACTCCTTCTCCAAGCAGTGAGGCTGCTCTTTGGCCTTCCCCAGGTCAGTTCCTCCACAGGAACTGAGTGCTGGAGTGCAGCATTGCCAAACCCTCTCTCCTTTGTCATGTTTCCTGGCCAGGGGAACATTTGCTCAGCTGTGAGCACAAGGCTTCGGTCATCCAAAAGCTGGGTTGGCCATTGCTACCATGAGTAGCTATAATCAGTTACCCTCCTTGACTTCTCCTCCCCTGTGAAGGACCTTTTGATCATTTAAGAAAGGAACAAAATGGGTCGATGGAAAGGACATGACAGAGCTCTGGACCGCTGCTGTTAAGTACAGACTTTCACAAATTAAAGTTTCCCCTCGGATGGCTGCCCACCTGCAAAATAAAACAGCATCGTATAAGGAGCTTGTAGGTGATGGGGTTACACGCAGGGCTTTCTCCTTGCAGCCCAGCAGATAACATCCCATCACCAATTTCAGCTTTTGCACCACACAGAAATCCCACACAAAGAACCACCACGAGAGAAGGTCTTATAAATCAAAGGTCTCCGTTACAGTTCATGTCTAGAACTGGCTTCTGCAATTTGAAAGCAGACTACCTTTTTATGTAGGGATACACACTTTACAAAGACACACACAGTTCTGGCCTTATACCATTTTAAGCACACATTAGCAGCATACACACAAACGCATACACCTATACAGATGCATATCTGCTGCCTGTGGGCAAACAGGCATTCATCTTCATACCTGTCTAACCGTATGTCACATAAAATGCATGCGCATGAAGGCACACAAAGAACACGTGTTGTTACAACAATGCACAGACAAATGCCTGTGCCTGATTTCACACCATTCAAATAACAAGGAGTTTTGTCCCTTGCTGATTTCAGCAGGAGCTGCATAGGGCCTGCAATATTTTTCTGCATGTTTTTAACCTATATTTTATTTTGCTGAATTTTGAAGCTGTGGAGCTGTGGAAGGAAAGAAGTTATGAGACCTTTGAAACCTAAATCTGAAAACACAGAGCTTTTCATTCTCAAAAATGTGGAGAGGCAGTATGCTTTATCATAGAGGCTGGCTGCCTCTTTGATAGCAAGGGCAGAAGAAACAGGAACCCAGTTCCTCCTGGCTGCTGAGAATGATCACTCTGGAGTCTCCCTGTGACAAGACTGTTTCTTGGGCTTTGCCAGAGGCTACAGGTCCAGCAGCCCAATATAAACACCCTTTGGCAACATTTGTCACTGTCTTGGATATTTTAATTCATCCAGTTGCCCTGGGGACAGTGCAGCTTATGACTCCATTTGTTTGATGCAGCCTTACAGTAAATCTGGTTAGTGGAGTGGAGAGTGCAGGTGACAGTCATTGTGATATAAAGTAGTTTATTTCCAGAACCTGATCTTGCAAGGCATCAGGCATCTCCTGAGATGCTGATAGGTCTGTTTGCTCTATTCTGTAAACAACAACCAGCAAACAACAGCAAAGAGCACCGGGCACTAATTTTCACACATGCAACAAGTCTGAAGGTCCTGAATTCCCTTTCCTAGTGGTGGTCTAGCCGCATCACTGCAGTCTCACCACCAGCACCTTCACGGGCAGTCAGATGAGAAACTGATCCTGGAGAAGACCCAACTGTCCCTGCCTTGTTCATCCAGTTTATGACAGAAGGTGACAGTTCTGCCCTGATGCCTCTGGCTACGCCAAGCTGTGAGTCTTACTCTGTTCTGCTTTATTCCTTGGTAAGAGGAGTAGCTCATCGCACTTTTCCTTCTTCCATGCTGATGAATACATGGTGCACATGCTAGGTCCTTGTTTATTTTAAAAACAAAACTAACACTAGATCCAAATGGTGTCAGATGTTCAAATAATTGGTGCTTGCATCTTTAGGAAATCAGGCCATGCACTGCTTGACCCAGCTCTTCAATTGGAGGGCAAGTCAGCTTTAAGGCTGCAGAGAGCTGGCACAAAGCAACAAAGCAGTCTGGTGGTTGAGGACTGCTTTTTAGGGGTAAGTAAACTTCCAGCAAAACCTTCCTGTCAGCCACATCTTGAAAATAAGGTGGGATGAACTTAGAACTTGGTCACAGGGGGATTGACGCCATTGAGCGCCACAGGGGATCTGGGGCTTTTTCTGTACTTCAGTTCTCCAAGTTTAAAGTAAAGGGGGAATAAAATCATTTTCTCATCTCCAAGGGATGCTTTGCATGGAAAGGCTTATGAAATGCTCACAAACTGTGCTACAGGGAGGGTGCTCTCATAAGCATCTTGCAGGGGCTTCTTGGCAGCATGAGAATGTCATGGCACTCTGTAAGTGCAAGAGAGGGATTTGCTTTTACAGTATGACATTTACCAAACAATTAAGGTGAAGAGCAATGTGCTATAATCACTTTCAGTATTAAACACACACAGTAAAAATAAATGTTTAAAAGGCATGTGGGTTGTTTTTTTTAATGAGTATAGGCCATGTTGCTTTGCGCATTATTGTAAGAATCCTTGCTGCTGCTGCTCACAAGCTCCAATTCAAACTGTGTAATTGTTACCAGGGACTTGCTTCTTCTCCCATTATGTATTAACTGCACTTAGGAGATCTGGAAATGAAAGGATCTGAGCTTTTCTAACTTAACAGTTGTTTGGAGGATTTGCTGTGAGAGTTTCTTATTTTACTTTTGTCATAATTCAGCATAGCCTGAGAGATTAAAACAGATAAATAAAAATGCATTATGCACTTACTGCCCAGTGACTTAGAAATCTGCATTAAACTCATGAACCGTAGGGAGAGACAGGAAATCATATTACACTTCACATACCTTCTTTATTTCCACAGGACTACTTTAATCACTTCTCAGCCTGTATGTAAGGTTTTGGAGGCAGCCTTCTCTGACCTCCACTATCATCCTCCAGCCATCAAATATCAAAGAACAAACAACCCTGAAAATGCCACAGGAGCAAAACCAGCCAGTCCCTTGCCCCAGGGGTGCTCCTTTCTTGTATCCAGAGGGTGTTATTTTATGTATGTTATTTTTTTAACTCAGCTCAAAGCCCACAAAATCGCAGGTGGGGTGTTTCTATGTCTAGACAGGCACTTCCTTGTTTCAGCAATATAAACTCAAAAATGGGTAGTGACTTTTGAATGCTGAGTCCAAACCAAAACACCACCTAGTTTCCTACCAAAACTAGGTCCCCAAGACAAAATCTATTGGAAACACAGGCTCTGGCACAACCAGCAAATGAAATAGCTGCAAGTGGGTGAGGTTCGGGTCCTACCATGAAAGAAATCCATGTTTTGGACCGAGTTTCTATCTCAAATCATATGGGAGGGTGGTTAATCTCAATTGCAAGTTAAACTGGACCTGCAGTCATGTCCTAATCCAGCTCCTGGTATATTTCTAGACACAGCCCACCTTAATAAACCTAGGCAGAAATGCCCCCAAAACACAAAAAAAGACCTCTGGGCAGGAATCAAGATGAATGCAAAGCCCTATCCTTGCAAACAGTACACGCTGTGTTCGCATTTTGGCGCGCAGTATGTTAATATTCATGTATTTGTGTGCCGCCAGCCTCAGGAGCCAGCAAATGTCCTCTAACTGCAATTTCAGCCTGGTCAAGGTAACTGACCTTTTTCATTAAGTGCTTCCAAATTTCCAATCTATCCATGAATGTGAAAAATTTGTGCTAATTACAGGCCTGTTGTGAGGCCAAAAGTGCAGGTGGGAAATAAGGGGGTTTCTGAGCATTACTTAAAGGCGCAGCATCAACATCAACAGGGTTTTTCGTCTGCACTGACACAGTGTCCTGGTCTCCACTATTCAGGTTATTTAAAAAGAGGGCCAAAAGTTTGGGAGAGCTTGAGGTACTGGGACCTGACATTGGCTCAGATGGCCAAGGTGAAGCTCCTTGGCTATGCTCGGAAGAAGAAGAGCCATGATCTCCATCCGATATTTGTCCCAGTCCATTCTCCGTGCTGAACATCTGGTACCCTCATGTACAGCATAATAACATCCCAAACTACACGTGTGCAACACTTACAAATAGTGCTTAAAACATAATGGCTTATTAATATAACACATATAATTTGAGAAGTCATACAAGTTCTTTCCTTTTTATATCCTTTTAAATAAAGCACATTTTGAAACTCACTGACCTTTTTTCTTTTCTTCTATTTTTTTTTTTTTTTTTAATTCCCTGGCATTATGTAAAAAAACCCCATCAGTGTGAAGTGGAATATAATGCAGTTTATTACCACTAACAAGGGAATTGCCCATAACTCTAAAGAGACAAAGCCTCAAGTGAGCTATGAAGGTCATTTTCTTGCATAGAGAAAGAAAATGTAATGCTGACTGTGTCATGCTTCCCATTTCAGAAACAACATGGGCTGCTTTCAGTTTTATTATAATAAATAGCAAAAATGAATGTTTTTTTCTTTCAGATGGAATTCTCACAGTCAGTCCTGCCCACTTTGGAGGCAATGAAGGTGAATATCTGTCTGGATTTTCCAGTGTTATTTATGTTCCTCTGGATATGATGGTTGGTTTGATCATGAATCTTAAAGAAACACAAAACCCTTACTGCACACCCAGACACTGCTTCTTCCTACTGGGAATACTCAAACATCTCAAGCAAACTTGCAGACTTGATCATTGCGAGGGTTACCTCCAGAACTCTCCAATAATATATTTTGTCAGTTGTCACAAAATCAGGCGTTCCTGTGATACCCCATCCCTGCTTCACACAGCCATGAACCTTAGAGCAAGGTTAAAAGATGGCAATGTTGTGCTAAAGCCAGTGTGGCATCAACAGGTCACCAAAGGGACCAGGCTGTAAATCATGTACTGGACAAATGTACAAGGCTGAAGAAAGCAGTTCAAACCTTAGATCACGAATGAAAATAAACATCCACCTGCTTTTCCAGCTATTACTGCATCAGAGGTAGGTCAGACTCCTGCTGTAGCAAGCTCAGGAAAAAAACACCGACATTGCTCTCCAAAAACATTGATTTTTCTTTTTGTCCGTGGAAGAAACATACTTGTGCACTGTTGCAGCTTTCCAGTCAGAGTTGACATGGTTAGTGGGATGAGATACGTTTTTCCATATCCCCACTCCCTGGCCCACCTCTCTACAACCCCCGGGCAGCCTTGGGGAGGGGAGATGGGTTGCACCTTCCTCCTTCTCTGCCTCTGTCCAGAGAGTTTGTTATATTGGCCTTGCTAAATAGCTTAGGCTTTGTGCTATAAGAATAATTTGCAATATTTTCCTTGAATTTCAAAAGAAGTATCTTCCTTGGGTGAGAGGAAGAAAAGTAAAGCCCTCACATTACCCCTTCCTCACGTGTCTGCCCTTCCAGTTGCAAATAGTGTCATATAGTGTCACGGTGTCAGAAAGTGTGGTGGTATTATTGAGCTGCTACTCTGTTGTCAAAATGATGACAAGGAAACACTGTCGATTAAGAAGCTCCTGGTCTCCTTATTTGGGGTAGGAAAAGCAGGGGAACATGAAATCATTGGTGGCCATGTTAGGCTTGCAAAAGGAAAGCACACAGCAAACAACAAATACTGAAACACGTGCCAGGTCCAAAAGGGAGAGCGGGCAGACTGTGAGCACGCAAGCGAGCAGTGAGCTCTGCCTGCACGCACAAGGGAACCCGCAGGGAATCAGCACTGAACACATGGCGTATTCACAGCTAAATAACCCTCCTAGGTTCTGGTCTTGCTGCTAATGCACCAGGAAAAAAAAAGTACTTTTTCGAGGTACATAGATGGTAAATTGTCTTAGCCCCACTTAAGTCAGCAGAAGGATGCTGATGCAGATGGGTTAAGGATGTGACCCAGTCTGCTTGCTTTGGATAATACCTGCAAACCTGAACATCAATTTCTTATCTCTAACTGATGAACATTTAGCTGCTTTGCCAAACACTGCAATTTGTCTTTCCTACTTGTAGTGTCAAATGTCACCTTAGCAATGCATAAACAACAAAACTCAGAGAGTGCCCTCAGGACTGATATTTATCCGTGCAAAGAAAATGTTGGATTTTGTGAACCCCAATCCTGAATTTTGATGCCATCCTTCAACGCAGGCTTGGCATGTACTCCCCTACACCACGCCATTCACAAAGCTGTACAAGAATAGCTTGGTTTGTATCCCTCAGAGAGAGAGAGATGAACCACACTGTCCAATCCAAAGACATTTGGAAGAATCAGTCCTTGTATCACAATTATCATGGCCAGTACTACAAGACACAGAGCTGTGTGTAGGGCTAACACCATCACAAGCTTAGTGTGATATGCCTGAACAAACGAGAACAGAAATTGTGGTGGATCCTGATCCAACAAATCTGTGTTTAAGCTAGTTCTTCCTGTGCAAGGACTGACAAGAGGCAAGACACAGTTCCAGCCTCTGGACGACACCTCTGGCATCTCCCACCTTGCCAGCCTAGAGCTGCACAGTTGGCTGAGCGTATCTGAGGAGAATAACGCTGCCAGCGGTACAAATTATCTGGAGGCTTGAACAAAAGCTAGTCCCACTGAAGGCAGCAGCAGTACTCAAGAAATGCAAGCTGTTGAAAACTCTGCCAAACCCGAAGTTTTGGCCATTCTTTCCTTGTTTGGCCACATCCCTCACTCATGCTGTGCTGAGAGTGACAAGAGGAAATGCTGGAGAAATTTCTTTAGTTTTCTAAATAACAAACAACACTGTCTTTGAGAGACAAATGATTGTGTTCCCAGTGTATGTAAACATTCTCTCTTTTCAAAAAAACCACTATGTCTTCCTAGGTGCTCTCCAGGTTTCACTCCTCTGTGCCAATCCAGGCTGGGATTTAGTTTTGCAGCAATTTAATACAGAAAAAACCCCACATTTATTTTTCCTAAAAAATGCTGCTAATTATGGGTCCTAACCTGCTACCACTTGGATGAAGATACAGCAAATATTCCCAGTACAAAGTAACAGCAGTAATGCTAACTTTATTGACTTACCAAAGGTGTATATTTCATATGCTTATTTTTATATGCTGATATATAACCATTTTTTATACTTATTCTGTACTCACACCTCTATCTGGCCAAAGTATTGATCCAGTACTGAAAATCCATTCTCTTTCTCTCAGTTCCCCTTCTTCCTTAGTCAGGAACAGAACTGATGGTCTTTGAGGACAACAGGGATGTTTCAGCTACAAATTTGAAGGGAAAAGGCAACAGTTATCCCTCCTTCCCTATGAAAGCTCCCTGGCTGACTAGTTCATCCTCTTGGTGCTTTTCATTTTAATTCCTTTAAATTACTGGTAAGCAACCCTGTAAATCATCTTTCCTCCTAGGGAAGTCAGCAGGAGTTCCACTGGTACAGTTCTCAAAAGAGAGCAGAGTTAGGACTATCACGCTAAGTGCTGAAACCAGTGCTCCTCAGGTGATGACAGGTTGTTGGCACATTCCCTTAGTGCAAAGGAAGAGGCCAAACAAATCAAGAGAGTATCTGTATTCACATTTCTGCACACCTATCCTGTTTGCATAGTAAACAGCAATTAAGCTTCTCATCATCCATTTTGACTGACCATCCTCTGATTTCGACAGGTTAAATGCCAGCTGCATATATTGGAAGAGTGGGGAATCCATCTCCCCTTGCTGGCCCCATAGTGGCCCCATTCCTGGCACCACTCTGGCCAGGGTGAGATGCCAGCTCCAGCCTGTGTGCTGCAGGGCACTGGAGCAGCACCCTGGGGATCCTGCACAAGCCTCCAAGGGTGGAGATGCAGTGACTCCAGGTCAGTGTGGTGCAGGATGAGGTGACTGTGCAAGGCAAGCCAGACCACAGGCTCCCAGGCTCAGCCTCCAGTAATACCACACTTCCCTGAAGAGTTTGCCTAAGACCTCTGCAGCTATCTAACATTAATTTTATGCACAAGTGTAATTTCTTTTTAATCATATATCTTCAGAAGTTTTGCAGTCATGTGGGATTTTGCACCCAAATATAGAGTTTATTGTGTCATCAAGGGAAATGTCTCATATCCAAATAGCAAGAAAGAACTAGTGTTTAACATCAAGAAACACCAAAACATTCAGAAAATCCCCACATTGGTGCAGACAGAATGATGCAAGTGCAGACATGAGCAGGTACAGTGAGAGGAGACCTGGGCAGACAAACAAGAAGATGGAAAGACGGTGCCTGAAAGATGTTCATCCCTGGGACTTACCATCCCTGACAAAGCAGGACTGAAACACTGAGTGTTTGATATCCTCTACTTGCCACTGCACCCCACTTACTCTCCTTGAGCAAGCCCGGAAGGTGCTTCAGGGTCTCTGGGCAGCTTTCCTGTCCTACTTGGAATATCTGGAAGGTTATATTTGGCAGTTGAGGGTTCAAGTTTTTTCTTCTTTCTCTCTTGGTCTTAAGAAATCATCTGAGAGGTAAGCACAGATATTACTTATATCCATTTTGGTGTTAGGTATCTGAGCGGTGCCTAATACATTTACAGATGCTGTAAATCTGGCTTTATTTACTCACATGTGGCATTTCCCTGCCTATTGCCATTCTGAACCACCCAAATCCGTCAATCTAATGGAGATATATGGACAGTAAAAACACGCACTGGAAAACTGCTGGCAGGTTGTACAAAATTATCAGATTTAATCAGCTGATAAATTATTCACTCCAATTGAGAGTCAAACATACTATTTGAGTCTATTTATGGATGTCCGATTAGTGCAAGTAATTTTCCATCACTTTATTATGTTTGCTAATACATTATGAAAACCATGTTGTGATAATGGTCTTACTTAAGCCATTTTGTTGTATGAGCATATACCAGAAAGCTCGTTCCACCCAAGGCCAGGGACACATTCTAGCGTGCATCCATCAGTTACACACCACTATGCCATTTCCAAGGGATTCTGCAAAGAGCAAAGCTACCAACAGAGTGTAAATTTCATTTCCATCACACTGCCAGGGTGCAAGATGTAGGACCAGCACCTAATGCAGCAGCTTGCCAAATCAGGTCCTTGAGGCTACAGGCAGACCTTGGAGTCAAAGGAGACCATTACAGGCTGTCATGTCCAACCTCTCATACTCTCATATGAGAGTGGCCTGAGCATTTCATTCCATTAGCCTGTACTAAGCAATCTTTAAACAACTGCACACAGGTATAAAAAAGTAGCAGCCATAGGCAGAATGATGTAGAAAATCACAGAATCATAGAATGGTTAGAGTTGGAGGGGACCTTCAAGATCATCCAGTTCCAACCCCCCTGCCATGGGCAGGGACACCTCTCCCTAGAGCAGGTTGCTCCAAGCCCCATCCAGCCTGGCCTTAAACACTTCCAGGGATGGGGCATCAACAACTTCCCTGGGCAACCTGTTCCAGCCTCAGCACCCTCACAGTAAAGAAATTCTTCCTAATATCTAATCTAAATCTCCCCTCTTCCAAATCCTTGACTTCATCACTTCACCTTCTAATGTTCCAGGCCCACCATTTGTCCAGAAGCACGGCTTGTACCCCAGAAAGCCCAATTTTTATTTTTTTTTTTGGCTCAAAGGAGTGCAATAGCACATGTCACGTCTGCAGAGTTCCAGGTCCTCTGCCCTGGGCAGTGATGCATTTTTTGAAAAGGCCAGTCACGAAAGAAGCCACAACTGGAAAAAAGCCAGATGGCACAGGTCTGCCTGCCAGGTCTGCCACCAATCCCATCCTGGTGCATGACTTTGGAGAATGGTATTGAGTGAGGCACTCTCAATATCCATCTCAGTAACCCACTTCTAAAGACCAACTGCAGGTAGAGCCCCCTGTCACCACCCTAATTACTCCCTGCCTCCTGGTCTCTTCCCCATCCTGCAGAACCCCTGCCTCCAGCTGCATACCACTAGCCTTTTATTTCACTCGAGGTGTCAGTCTCCCTTTCCTGCAGCCCATGAAAAGCTCTAGCTGCTAGAACTGCAAGAACTCATAAGCAGTAGCACTACAAATGAGAGCAACTGGAGTAAGAAGAAGATGAGGAGCCTGAGTTCAGCTGGCTCCTGGGCCAGTCTCATGGCAGTTACTTCCCAGCTGTAGGGCAGAGTGAAATTCTACTAGACAGACAAGGCAGAATTTATCCACTTCTCATCTTTCTGCCAGGAAATTCAAGCAGGTGAATTCATCCAAGTTTTAACCTTGCAGTGGCATCACGGTACTGAAAAGCCCTGTGCATGACCGTGGTAAACTCAAACTGGAAAAGGCAGTAAGGTCCCCATCCCAGGACCAGCTGGAGGTATTGGTATGACAGGGACTTGAATGCTCTCAAATTCCTAGTTAGTTTTTGACATCGTTTAATTTTTAGCAGTTTTCCCCTTCTCTCTGTATTCCTTGGCTTTTGCAAGTTTGCTAAAGAAGATGTATCCAGCTGTGCCACAAACAGGGAAGGGTCTGCACAGCTGCCCTATCACCCACAGGACAGATGTGGTGGGCAGTGCTTCAGGGAGACACTACACTCCTTTCCCAGCTACAGCACTGCTGCAGGGCTATGCTTGGTTTTAGTAATTGTGAAAGGTACTAGATTGACAGACATCCTTTTCAAACCCTCAGGGAATCCTGTGCTCCCACACCCCACTCATCTACCAGGAATCAACCCAGAAAAGGTGAGAGAGAGCTCCCATGTGAGAAATGCATGCAAAAGCACCTGTGCAACCCCATAGCTAATGGAGGGGCAGCTTCACCCTCTCCAGCTCCTTGCCTCCAGCAACTGCTTCCAGCTGTGAAAAGCCCAGGGTCTCCAGAATGTGATCTCCCAGCTGCCATACTGCCCTCTTGACCACAGGTCAGGTCCAAGTCCCTCTCTCAACATCAAGCGCATGCCATTAAAGGAAGAAGCAGGCGGTGGGAGTGAGGAGGCAGGGGGGAACCTTTTGTTAAGACTGCGGAAATTTTCAGTAAAATGAAAACAAATTGCTCTAAGTAAACCATTTGTCACAGTCTGATTACTCCGCTGCCACTCTGGGAACACCAATTTGTCATGCTAGATCAGGATAACAGCAGGCTGACTGTACGAAATGGCATGCTGCCTTCTGGCTTTTTTGCTGATAACCGGTGAGGACGGCAGGGATCTCCCACAGCTCCTTCCCGGTGCCCCATCCCTTCTGACAGCACAGGCACATCATCGAGTCTCCCCAACCAGTGCCACAAGTGCCTCCATCTCCTGGTACTGCAACTCCACCTGAGACCTGTTGAATACATTGCTTTTACCTATTAATCCTGGCACGTACACCTAGACTACAAGGTGTTTTTGTCAGGGATTACTTCTTGCATTAGTGATCAGTATAACACTGCCCTGAACTGAATTTTGGCACCGAAGCGTCCTGGCAATACATCTACTGATCATCATTTCTCTTACTTTAAAAGCCCACGACTCCTGTTTGCTACACTTTCAGGAGCCTGCAGCTCTTGCTGGCCCGGTCCTGATCTGTGTTTCCCTCCCCTTGGTGATACCTGAATTTTCAACAGTTTGTAGGTGGAACTATTAAAATAAAACAAACACAGAGAAAACAAAAACTTGCTGAGAGATTCACAATTAAGGATGTGCTTACAGAAAGAGAGTTAATGCAAGAGAGCAAGAAGCAAAGATTAGACAAAATGCATAAAGCAGGGGAAAACAGCATAAAAAAATCCCACATCTAAGAATTAATTCCCTCAGCTTCACTGTCCATAGCTAATAAACAATTATTGGAGTCTCCCCTGCTTGCGTCTCCCTGGAATTATGCAGCAGTCCCTAATGCTGAAACAAAACAATTAACTGTAGTCTAAATAAAAATATCTTTCAGCCAACAAAAAGAAAAATCTCAAAATGCCGTTTTGGGTAAACTGCTCCAGTCCAACACAAAATCCTCCATGTCATTTTCAGATTATTGATCCTTTCTCTAAACCTCTTCTCCTTTTAAATTGGTAGGTCAATATTTAAATAAAGAAATGCCTTTTTGGAAGGAAAACAAAACAATTAAGAAATTTTGTTTGCAAACCACAGAAATGAACTAGCTGAGAATTTCCTATTTGTTTAATAAATTAAAAGGAGAAAATCAGAAAGGTTTTGAATTTCAGAATTGCCCCTTCTCCTTTTGGGACTATTAGAGTTTGCAGGGTCCTCACTGAACTACTAAATGTTGTCAGTTCTCTTCCATTTTCTGATGTATTTGGTATTTGTCAAGAGTTTTTCCCACTGCAGTCTCTGGCTGGATGCAGGACCTGCCACTCGCCAGCACCCTTCTCACCCTGTGCTGATGCACAGTTCTGTTCCAATTCCTTCTTTAAAAGCTGCAAAAGCTGGGAGAAATAGGGAAGGAGGGACGCTATAAACACATCACCTCTGCAGAAATCAAAAACTTCTTTCAAAGCCTAAGAGTTCTCGGTGAAAAAGCTGCAGTGAAAAAAAATAAAAAAGTGTTCTTGAAATGACATAAATACCTCTTAGTTCTCAGTCACAGTGCCCAGAGCACCCAGGAACTGCCCTGAACCTGTAACCACAGCGATCCTCTCTGCCACGCAGATCCCCATGATGCTGAGCTGTCAGGTGTCACAAGATGAAGCATTTAATGGAAATTTACTCAATGTGGAGACTAGTGGCACTGGCTACAGTGGAAAATGCCAGTGCTGGTCATTTAAAGTATTTTTTTCCCTCTGCTTCTAAAAAACTGCAGTGTACCTTCAATATTACCAATTTCAATTTTAACTGAAGGGAAAGGCCTTTAAAAATAACCTTTCCCTGGGAAAAAATGAGAGCTGTCACCACAACTAGCAACCTCTCGCACAAAGAAATGCTCCCTACGCCAAGCTCAGTGTGCTATTGATGCTTGTACGGCTTTGCATCCCACCTTGATGCTCTCCGTCTGCATAGGAACAGGCTGACCAGTAACAGAAGACAAAGTAATGACTGAAACTCCTGAAGAAATAAGCCAGGCTGGTTGCTGTTACTCATCAAAGCGAAGGCAGAGTCACAATGTGCACACACTGGGGTTACATCTCCGAGACGCTAACAGAAGTGGTGTTTTTAGCCTTAGCTTTCCTCCTGCTCTTTCACATGGTTGGCCAGCACAAGGGCATCTCAGATTTGGTATCTTGAGTTATCCAAGCTCTTCCTAGAGCTGCCACACACACGCACATACTGGTACAGAACTGAGGAGGTCTAGAGGGTCATAAAGCTGTTAGGGCAGCACCAAATCACAACTAGGGCTTCCTGCAGAGCATGGTGCCAAGCAGCAGTGTGTGGCATCTCCCCAGGTTCAGACGGCACAACAGCTAACTGAAGAAACAAAATTCCCCAGAGTTGTACCCGAAACATTCAGCTAGACTCTGCCAAGGGGTGAATATGTTCCAGCCCAACAGGACCAGAAACATTATATCAAGTATTATGCACAAGGCGGGAAGTCTGAGGCTGAAGAGAGAGCAGAAATGAGGCAGCATCCCCTCACAGACCTGGTGGTGTTCTGGGGATTTAATGTCAGAGTGTTTTTCGACACACACACACATAAGTGAGGTACAAAGCTAATTAGAGATGCAACAGGGCTCTGCTGTAGCAAGATGATAGCTGATAGTCTTGTATGGGATGTGACTCCTGCTGTAACATTTTGGATTCAAGGCAAGCAATGTGGATATAGTACTCTTATCTAAGGGCTTCCAGGGGCTATAAACATCAGCATTATCTTTAGTAAAGATGGCAGTAAGATTTAAATTTTTAACTTGTCCTAGGAAAAAACTGACAGCAGCTCTACAGTGTAAGCTGTCCTCTCCACCAAGCATGTGGGGGTTTGGGAAGGGGACCAGGCAGAACCCAGCCCGTTATGCTGCTTCAGAAGGATGTTGAAACACAGCTCAGCATTTCCGCTCCTGACATCTCCCATGTTTTAAAGGCATGACCCAGGCCACAGTGATCTATCCAGAGGTAAATATGACATCCAAAAGACTAGTGCATGAAAAACTTCAGCTGCTCTTGAAAGCTGAACTTAGTAGTAGCGTGCCTTCCTTTTGTTGCTAAGTAGTATGTTATTCAGCACTGCGCAAAACAAAATACTGATGTACCAGCAAATACAGACTGGGACTTATCTTTCTCCCAGCTGAACACAGTGCCTCAGGGCTATGCCAAACCACTCCCTGATGATGTAAAAAGCTATCATCATCATTCTTTGACATTGCCATAAATATGCCCATTTGCATGTCATCTCACCTTTGAAACACAAGGTTTTCACAGTTTGACAGCTAAACGTGGCCAGAGTAGAGCTGTGCAGTCCTCTGGGCTGCTCTTATTCACTCAGGATGTCTTTCACAGCCCCTTCAGCATTAAGCTTACGTAGGTGATGGCTAAGCAAGTAACCAATCCCTTCCTGGCTTCACATCTGAGCAAAGGCACTTCCTCCTCAACACTAGGATTCAGGAGCACCTGGTTTGTTTTGTAAGAGCTGTTTTCCCCCCATGCTGACAGCAGGAATGAAAGTGAACTTGAAAAGCTGGGGAACAGCTTTTTGTGCTACATTATTTGTTTTATAGGCTGGAGAAAGTCACTCCTTGTATATTTGAAAAACTTTTAGCAGAAAGGGACAGAACTGTAGCTATGGGTTCCAGCTAAGTATTGCAAGACAGTAATAATGTATTACTTATTATGGCAATTGTATAAATTAAATGCATGGTGTTTCAATGCATAGGCAAACACCTTTGGGACCACTTCTAAGAAATCCACAAGAAGTGAGAAAGTAAAGAAAGGGCATATATACTCTATAGCAATCAACATACTTGCCATTTCCAAATGAATCTACACTGCATATTAGATTCAAGTTTCAGAGCTCAACAAGAAGTAACCTCCTACTGATTTAAGCATTGATATTACTGACTGTAGGGCAGTAATAGCAAGGAGGTATCAAGTAACTACAAACCGATCGTAATTTCCTAAATCTTCATAGCTTTTTTAAGCCATTTTTATAAAGCATTAAGTAGCCACTTCTCACTCACAGGGATGAACAAGAGTCACTACTGCAGCTAAGAGAAAAAGTCTTACAGGAAGAAAGGAAGCTGATTATCACTATTCATTAAGTCCTAATAAAAGAGCAAGAACCTTCCTCATCCCATCTCTGGGTCTGTTCCAGAAGACCACACATTCAAACCAACACAAGTGAAATGCTGGCAAAACCAAGAGAGTAAATCACAGCAGCGGGAGATCGAACTACAATGGGGTTTTCTTTTTCTCCACAGAGACCATTAGCTATATCACGTTAGTCACCAGCCTAAGTCATCAATTCACCTTCATCATATTAGTCACAATTATCTGTCAACAGCTGAGCACAGCTCTTGCAGGAAACACACTGCAAGGTAATGGAGAGAGAAGTGCTCATAATTCAAAAGGCAGGTTCAGTGTGTGCTGCTTTAGTGCAAAGAGCATAGAGACTTTCCTCTTTACCGTGGCTCTGCAAATTCCAATTGATCTGAAACCAACTTGCATTTTCTAAATGTTGCTGCTGAGTTTGAACTTCAGAGAAAAATCCATTTGCTAGAAATGAAAGTTGCCAATTAAAACCAGTCTGTTTATGTTGCTTTGGGGAGCTGAGGGGGAGAGAGAGGGAGAGAAAGGAAAACCAAATAATTCATTAAGTGATCTATATTGTGCCAGTACAGTTGGCAATTATAATTATCCTAATAAGACTTTCTCACTTATATAAGCCCTTCCATTCAGGGATCTCAAAACACTTTGCAACCATTAATGATGTTAGCTTCATAACATTCCTGACCTCATTTACAGGGGAGGGAATTGAGGAAAAGAGAGAAAACAACACCATTTTGTGTAACAGATAGCTTTCCCTTTATAACTGCCTGTAAAGTTTATACCTGAAACTAAATCACACTTAAAAATCAGGGTCAGTTTTGGGCTCTTGAGCCAGTAGCAGTCCTTGATTCACATTATGAGTGCAAAAAACCATAACCCAAAAAGGTTAGTGAGAATTTTGTGTGCAGGTAAGGCCTATCTGCAAACCTTCGACCAAAAGAGACTTGGATCGTTGAAATTTATCACCCTGGAAATGTGGTATCCTCAAAGAGAATGCTTTTGCCTCAGCTCCTCACACAAAACCATCCCTCTTTCTCCCTCAAACAGTACTCACATGTGGGATGAGGGTTATTAGTGTCCCCTTCTCTAAATCCATGGGTCCTGGTTTTGGTTCCTTCTCTGAAAGGAAAAATGAAATAGAAGCAACATGAAATCCTGGGAAAAGAAAAGAAAAAATAATCTCGACCAAATAGTTGAACACATTGTTTGTATGCACCTAGGAGAAAGCAGGACTTAAGTAGCAGCCACCACGGATTTCTCAAGAACAAATTGTGTCAAACCAATAGAATTTCTTCCTGTGAGAGGGTGACAGGTTCTGTAAGTAGAAGAACAGTAGCAGATGTCATGTATCCCAGCTTCAGGTAATATTTCTTATAGCAGTCTCATAGCTGAATTAAGGAAGCATGGGTGGTGCACATTGCAGGGAGAATGCAAAGGTGGTTGGAAAGCAGTTATCAATGTTTCAACATCAAAATAGCAGTGTGGACCTGTGCATTCCACAGGGAGCTGCCCTGGGTCTAGGACTATTCAATACTTCCACTAATGATCTGGATGATAAAACAGAGAGCATGCTCATTAAGTCTGCAGATGATGCCAACTGATGAAGAGCAACACATCCTTTGGAGAACAGACCTGGAATTGAAAATGATTTAACAAATGA
The DNA here is from genome assembly GCA_013400375.1 of Thinocorus orbignyianus. Taxonomy (NCBI): domain Eukaryota; kingdom Metazoa; phylum Chordata; class Aves; order Ciconiiformes; family Thinocoridae; genus Thinocorus; species Thinocorus orbignyianus. Next base: position 979,193 of record VXBW01005792.1, on the reverse strand, counting down.
GAGTGCTAGCCCCAATCACCAGAATGCTCTTTACAGAGCTGAGGGTTCACTTTGCCTGTGAGATACATTAAATAATCCTCCTGCTCTCTTCAGCAGGGAGAAAACCTTGCTGAAGCACCACATTCAGGCTTTGCATTTCTAGAAAATCAGATGCCATCTGGGAAGAGTTTAGACTGGAGCACTAAACAGGATCAGAGGTCCAGAAAACAAAATTCATGTGGAAAGGATTGCAAGAATTTAAATAGTTTACCCTAAAACTGAGACAGGACCAAATAAACATCTTCAGCTATGATAAAAATTCTGTTTTCTACTTTTGTAAAGGATGGGGTAATGCCATTCAGAGAAGGGTTCAAAACAGACTAGAGAGGCTCATGCACTGGACTAGCACAGTAGCTGTTAACCCAACAACCCATTCCCTCTGGGCTCTCTGGGGAGAGTCTAAGTTCCTCTCCATGGACTACACAGGGCACTTGATGAGATTGGCCTTATTAAGCTAACGTTGGCCTGTAGAAGTAATTCCCCTGTGTTATGTCTGTAGAGCTATTTGAGCCTGCTGTAGGGCTGGTGCTGGAGGAAAAAGGCCAGTGGGCTTGCGAAGTAGGTAGGGACCAGACAAGGTTCAAAAAGAAGGGATAATTGCAGCTCTCATAAGGGAGCTGAAAGGAGCATCCAGGCAACAAAGAGTGAGGCATGTCAGGCACGTCACAGGAAGCGGAGTCCCTGTTGAGAGCACTGAGGACAGGGACACAAAGACAACATGAACAGCAAAATGAGCTGCACAGTCAGTCTGGAAAGCCCCAGGAGCAGAAATACTACCATCCAGCACTGCAACCCATTTCTGCTGTGGTACTGGGGAAACTGAGGCAGGGCATGGCTTAGCCCTTCCATCACCATTAATCCGAGGCCTCTAAAGAATCTACAGAAAAGTGTGTACATTGGTAGCCCAGATTTTAGAGTTTAGCAGGATAAGGACATAACTGTTAAGGCTGGAAGGAGCTTGTTGGGGTTTCTAAAACTTTTCTTCTGCAAAAAAATAATTTTATCATTGCAGACCACTTGTGAATCTGCTAGAGAGAAGACAAATCCCAGAAATTCTCCTTTGTGTGGCTCTTCTCCACCTATTCTTCTAAAAATGAAATTAGCATTCTTGCTCATATCATTGAAATTCCCTAAATAACCAGATAGCCAAATAACGTTAATACTAATTTTAATTCTGAAAAGCATACAAAAAAGGGGAAATTTTCTCATTATTAATGGAAGAAAAAGTCTATTTAGCATATCTAAATGAGAAGTGTAAGATCTATAACATGTACAATAGCAATCATGAAAAAGCTACAAGATGGAATTATTCTCTCAGGGCTTTTATCAAGGTAGTTATCATAAGTTAAATGTGAAATCCACCTAGAAATCACTCAGAGAATTCAGTATTCACACACCTCTCTACTGTAAATAATCCCCCATGCAACAGTAAAAGTTCTCTGTTTATGACTCCATAACTTAGGTTGTGTCAGCAATTAGCACTTGAAGCAATTAGCACTCTATGTTCTACTCTTAGAGGAATAGGAGTTAGAGGAAGTTGTGTACTGCAGGCAGCTGGTCTGCTGCCTGATTTGCCAGCAAGGCCAGAATAGAGGAGAGCACAGAAAACAAGCAGTAGTGCTGGCCTCCAGGACCCATGGACACCTGGGGAAGGACCACTCACGCTTAGCGCTTCCTCAGCTCCACGGAGTTCCTACTGACCTCAAATGAAATAAAGGCACAAAGCTGCTTCCCACATGCACCTCTCCTATGAGGACAGGCTGAGGGAGCTGGGGCTGTTCATCTTGGAGAAGAGAAGGCTTCGCGGAGACCTGAGAGCAGCCTTCCAGTATCTGAAGGGAGCCTACAGGAGAGCTGGAGAGGGACTCTTTGTCAGGAAGTCTAGTGACAGGACGAGGGGTAATGGTTTTAAATTGGAAGAAGGGAGATTTAGATTAGATATTAGGAAGAAGTTCTTTACTGTGAGGGTGGTGAGGCTGGAACAGGTTACCCAGGGAAGTTGTTGATGCCCCATCCCTGGAAGTGTTTAAGGCCAGGCTGGATGGGGCTTGGAGCAACCTGCTCTAGGGAGAGGTGTCCCTGCCCATGGCAGGGGGGTTGGAACTTGATGATCTCTAAGGTCCCTTCCAACTCTAACCATTCTATGACGATTCTATGATTCTACGCAAAACACTGCCATACACTTCAGGAGAATTAAAATAGAAACTTCCATGTGCGAGTCTAAAAGCAGCAAAATCTGTCCCACAGTAATACCTTTGTCAGAGGAAGATGACATTTTACTCTTTCTGTTTCAAAAGTTCTCCTAGTTAGGTATCACAATGGGGTTTTCTTTGTGGAGAAGCCATTCAAATTACTCCTAACACTTACTGCAAGGAATTACTGAGTATTCTGCCTCATACTTGTGAGGAGAGAAGAACAACGTGCCAGGCTGCTAAAAATACAGTGGTATTTATCAGCTGGTCTTCTATAAATAAGAGAGGGCCCACATAATGTCCAGTAAACTCCAAAGTGCAAAATGACCTCCTTCCTCTATTTAGCTCTTGCAACACCAGTTTATGGTCATGGGAAATCAGTTTCCTTCAAGAGGCAGCACGTGAGGGGACAGGAGCAAATCTTCATTCATTCCCTGCCTGCCTCTGCTTTTTACTCATGGCAATTTTGCTGTGCTCCTGGACTCTGGTGGCTCTGTTGCAGGCAACACACTGGGGAATAAGGTGAGCAACTGGATATGATCTGAAATTTGTCCATCTCTCTATGCCCAGCTCTAAACTATATTTCTTAGGAGACGAATTTTGAAGGCGATGTGGTTTTGTGTGCCCAAATTTTAATCTATCTGGACATGTTAAAATCATAGAAGTGGAGAAAAAGCACTTTAAAAATGGTGCTTTGGAAATAATATAAAAGGTAAGCCTCCACAGACAAACTCACATCTTCTGGCAACACAGCCAGCTGTAAAACTCAGTAAATAAGAACCTCTGAAGAGGAACAGACTTGAGTGCTAACTTCAAAGGTGGTACCACGTACAGGAACCATCCTCCAAAGTTAGTTGAATTAGCAGACAATACAACATGAGTGTAGTAGGAAAGATGCACTGATACCCTTGGACAAGTTTGCAGGGTGTGGGCAACGCAGGACACCTGCAAGATTCAGCTTTGCTGTGGGACAGACTGAACCAGTTCCAGTCATTTAATGCCATAAATTTAGCAAAGAAAACCGGAGTGGAAAATGGAAAAGAGTGCATTGGGCAGGTAACACATATCTATTATTTACTTCTAAAAAGTTCAGAAGTCTGACACCAGGAGTCTGCATTAAATAAATGTGTTTCTTTCTATATTCATTAATGCAATTGCTATTTTCATCATACTAATGATATGAATTCATTACTGCACAGTGTCTGTGTATATTCTCATGAACTGATTGTTATTTGTAACTAAATTAGCAATAACAGGCAAACGAAATCCCAGAACTTGTTACAATAACTCCGTTTGGAGTATACACTGATATCCTTCTTTAAGGATATTCTCAGATGTCATGAGTCCAAACTCAATTTCCAAGCATGCCTGTGGTTGTCATTAACTAGGCACTTCTGCAGGATCAGAGGTAGCTGAAGCCAATAGGAACAAGGGTTCAAGTGGAAGCTAGCCAGGTAAATATGGGCTGCACTGCTCATAAGCTGTTAACTTATTGTCTTGGGAAACATAAATCTTGGTAAAAAGTCCACAATTAAAACCTAAAACTTAAGCAAATCTTGCTGGTCTCTAACCAAAGACCCAGGGAAAACATTTCAGTTACCAGCAGTTCCTTAATCTAGCACACAAAGGCATAAAAAGACCCAGTGGCTAGGGGATAAGGCTACATAAATTTAGGCCACATAAAGCATTATTTTCTTTTAATAGTGAGGAGTAATTAACCATTGAAACAATCAGGCTAGGGACTTGATAGAAGCATCTGATGTCTTTAAAGTGAGGTAGGACATCTGCCTTTTAAAAGCTCTATGATAACTCAAAAAATGTTAGCAACTGAACACAGGAATAAGCCCAGAACAAAATACTATGGGCTGCTTTATTCATGAGGTCAGTCTAAAACCACAGGGCACCATTGTTATAAGCTGTAATGTATGAGACTGTATGAAGCCCTTTTGTTCTCCGGCAACTGGTCCTCCTCTAACAACATATTGTGTTGAATATTTATTTAAAAGGCCTCAGATTATCTGAGAGGAATAAAGAAGCCCAAGCCATCCCCACTGCATATTCACAGGTGATTTGACAAACCACAAGGCCAGATCTTTAGCTAGAATAAATCAGTGCATTTCCACTGAAGGAAGTGGAGTTTGATCAGTTGTCATGAGATGAAAAACCTGAGTCCCTTATCGCATGCACCTGTATATTTTCCATTTTTCCCACATTACTCACCTCAATCTTCCCTTGATTTCCATCTAAGACTAATGGCTGTGAACAGACATCTCTGCATCTTCAGCACGGTGTTCTAGACTTTCTTTAGTATTTCCTTGGTAATTCCATTTATCTAGATTTTGTCATGTGTACACCTTGTTTTCAGCATGTTTTGTCAGTGCTTAAAGGGAATAATCAAGCCTAGAACTAATCAGCAAATAAATAGACTTAGTGAGGTTATGGCAACAGGATAATATGGATTAGCACTTCAGGAGGACAGGACAAACACAGATGGGCACTCAACGAGCAGATTTCACTACCGAACCAAGAGTGCCATGTTAAGCAAGGACAGGGGAGCTCTCAATGCTTTTCTTTCTAACCAGAGATCTTCAGGAAAATACAGCACTGCATAGTGGAAACTTCATACTTAAAAACATTTACACAACCAGTGAATTCCATAGGAACGATGATAATATTGCTTCTTCTCCTCTACTAAAGGTCTGTAAAACACGTAACTGTACGCAATGTGTGACACATGTAACACATGCAATCATGCCATCACAGAATAATCCAAGTGGGAAGGGGCCTCTGGAGGTCATTCCCCACTCGGAGCAGGGCTAATGTCAAACCTGAATCTGATTGCTCAGCATCTTTTCTGAATTCTCAAAATTTGCAACAACGGAAGTTGCACTAAACCATGACAACCAGGACCAAACCTTCTACCCAACAAGAATCGCTCTTCTTGTAACCTGTGCCTGCTGCCTCTCGTCCTGTTGATGTGCACCCTTGGGAACTGTCTAGCACCTCTGTAGTGATCCCCCTTTGGCAGTGACAGTCTGCAGTTAGTTGCCCCCATACCCAAAGCCTTTTCTCCTCCAGGCTGAACATGCCTGTACCCCGTTTCCCTGGCTTGTGTTCTCCACCCACCAAACACCTTCATGGTCCCCCACTGGACTCACTCCAGCTTGTCAGCATCTCTCTTGCAGCCTCCAAACCAGACATGCTCCAATATGGACTGATCCCAGTGGTATTTGCAAAGAAGGGCTGAAATGGACAGCATTAAACACCCAACTGCTGTCTTACGAAATTCTCACAATCCTTCATTGCTAATGGTCAAAACAAAAACTCACCAGTTCAACCCAACAAAAGCTGAGAAATTAAAATACTTTATGCCAGCCCTAAGCAATTGACATCTGCATTTTCAAGCCTTATGGCCCATCTTTCTACCTGCACAGGAGTGAAAATAGCTTTTGCCGCATGCTGGAGGATTGAACACACAGAATTTATGGGCTCAAGGGAGAGAGTGTATAACAGTTCAAAATGTTTCTGAGAGTTTTCTAGCATCTTCCTCATACTGAAACCAGAGAGTTTTCAGCCTGACGGTGCCCAAGCTATAGCAGAAGGATGTGGCCACGCTCTGAGAAGTGCATCCCAAAGCCATGAATTGCCTTTAGCAGCTGCCACTCACAAAATCGATACAAAGCTTGCCACTTCCACATGGGAATGTGTAGGTTAGGACAGACTCAATAATAGCAAGTAATAAATCCTTTTTTGTGCTAGAAAAGGGCTTGAGCAAAAATGAATTAGCTTCAAAGGAATGAATTGTTAATTCTTCCCTTTAAAAGAGGATTCATTTGGCTACAGGGAAGGAGTGGGGTTGTTCATCCAAAGAATCCAACAGGATTTTTTGTTAGGTGCCAGACATTTGGACCTGTTCAGAGATACTTCATCATTCCACAGTTCCAGCACAGGGAAGAAGAACTATCTAGTACTATGTCTTCATCCGGTGCCTGAGAAGAGACTCCCTCGGCAAATGTGCTCTTCTCCCCTTTAATTTCACGACTGGTTCAGGGACGTGAGAAACCACTATATGGGAAGAAACCCTGAGGTATTGAAGGACTCTTTGAACTAATGGAAAAAGAAAGAACAACAATCTGGAATTTGAAACAGCAATTTCAAACTGCAAATAGACACATCATTAGAAGTTATGTATTTACCATAAGAAACAACTGACAATCACCATTCTTTAGATATATATTTTTTTATTTTTTTCCTAATTAATAACAATCATCTTGCAAAACATATAGCAGCACAACACCAAGCACATTATGGAGCTACAGCCTCCCTATAACCTGACTGGTTTTTGATTACAGAGAAAGAATTCACTCTACCCAGATGTTCTTGAAGTCGACAGCCTCACTGGCAGTAGGAAGAGAAGTAGGAGGAATATTCTTACGTCTGCAGATTTCCATGCAGAAACCAAAACAACCAGCAGAAATGTTACAAAGTGAGTATGTTTCTTCACAGCTCACAGATAAGAGAGGGAAGGAGAAAGAGAAAAACCAAGCACTTCTGGTGCACTAAGCGATCATTTATCTTTGTTCCCCAGTAGCCTTTGTGAACACAATTGCCCTGCTGAACTTGACACGTTGCCTGTAACATTTGAGAACCTTGCTGCCTTAGCAAAGTGTCTCTCTTGAATTCATCCCATCCACAGGTTGTTGCTGAACAAAGGAGACTGTCCTTTTTTATTTCTGTCATCCAAGGAAACTTACAGGATAATAGGTGCAGAACTCGTAGCCCTTGGAAAAAGCTTTTGTGAATAACTTCCACCCTCCACTTCAGAAGTACCATAGTTACAATTTTGATACTGCCATAGGATATTTGCATATAGTTTTTAAATTAAAAAGAAAAAAAGTTTGGGTTATTGTTTTTGCTTGATGTCCTAATAAAACCTGAAATCTTAATGCATAGACTGGTGCTGACATAACCATGTCGAGTCATGGTTAACAGCATTACTGGAGTTCAGGACTCTCATCATGCCAAAGAGAAAAAATTCCCAGACTTGCTTTCCCTTCTCCACCACATACATAATTGAGGATGTAGTATTCAGTGACAATACACTCAAATCTGCATGTTTGATCTTTCTCTGCTCCCCCTGTGATGCTGGCTGCTGCAAGTAACTGAACACACTTATTACCCCTATTATCCTTTTAGAGCTCAACTCTAAAAACCACAAAAAACATGCAGAGAAAGATTTTGATTGTGCCTCCCTTTCCTTCATGACAGAAAGAGCTTAACCATGCTTCACCTTGGAGAAACCCCATTCCCTGCATGGTCACTCCTGAGGACAGAGTAGCTCCTCTGCACTCACAGCAAAACAGCCTTCCTTCCTGTCACCCTGCTATACATTGACTTTTTTTGATTTTTTATTTATTGTCCAGAAAATGGCTTCTTATTCGAGGGAAAAGGTACTGAGAAAAGATGGCTGGTTTATTGTTCAAAGAGCTCTGCAAATAGCCCTAATTCTCAGCTAGCATAAACCATTGTGACTGAAGTCAAGAAAACCACCATCAGCTATGCTCTAGGCCACCAACATCTGAATTCCTCCCTTTTATCTAAGCTGCCTAGACCCAAGAGAAGAAAAATATTATTATTCTCAGTAAGCATAAAAATTATTTATTTTCCCAGAACATCATCCTCTCTCCCCCTGGAAGTAGTTGAGTATTTAAACTTCATTGAAAGCAGCAGAGGAGGCCTGGGCTCAGTTGCTGACTTACCAGGACAAGCTACTTTCCTTCTCCGCAGACGAGATTCATCCCTTGTGAAATGGAGATACTCCTGGCACCATGAGGCAAACTGAAACTTCCTACTGAAAAGGTTGAAGAAACCCCAGGCATCATCACTACTGTTGTTCCTATCAATAACATTTCGGGTCAACTGCATGCTGACCATTTGGTGGCTGTGTTCAACCTGACACATGGCTTCATCAGGTCAGATGCATCTGGAGGACAGTACATGCTACTGGATGCCTCTTATATACACAAAGCTAAAAAGAAAAGTGGATCTGCTGCATTTATTTTAAAATCTTTTAAGCTTATTCGAAGACACTGAAGAGAAGTACTCCCTTCAGGTTTAAATTAATGAGAGGAGTTGGTACTAGCTGAAATAAGATCAAGAAATGTAGGAAAGCCTTTGATGTTGCAAAATAGACTAACTATTACTGTTTATCTAAGTACTTGGTAAATTACACTTCATAAGAAAGTATGTCCTTTAGTCAAAGCTACTTTGCATAGGCAGACAGATTTTGTTTCATTTTGCTTAGCCTTTGTGTTTAAAAACTTTTTCTAGTTTTCTTTTTGTTTTAATTGTTTGTAGGGATGTTAGTTGGAGCCACTTGGAGAAAGGCACTTTAAAGGAATCTCAGTAACAGAATGAAAAAGGTTATTTCTTTCTTCTTACTGCTCTAAGCCACACTTTGGCAGAGAAACATGGGCCACTCATGGTCCTGTTTTGGAGTCAGAAGAATGCAGGTAAACCACAACCCTCCGCTTACCATCAAAATGCTGGATACTCAAGTCAACTGTGACAATATTTCCACAGCACAGTGATTGGTGTGGGAAGAACTGCTCTGGTCACAAATGAAGACCATATACAGGTCTTTTAGAAGAGAAAATTTATCCCCATCTTTGTACTATGCTCCAGAGGTCACACTAAAGAAAAGCCTGTATGGATTCACAGAGTAAAATCAAATACATCCCAAAGATAGTCCTCTTAAGCTGCTATATTATCGTGAACTAAAAGTAAATAGATTCAAGAACTGTAGCTGTGATGAAGAAGATGAGCTTGCCCGTGTAAGTGCTGGGTGCTAAGGGGCCTCTGGGCATGGCTCAGGAGCCATGCAAACATCCACTCATCTCAGTCACACTTTGCATTAAAACCATATGCTCCTCTAGACAGGCTTCTTTTGGAGGTCACCTTAAAATAAGATACAAAACACTGCATTTGAAAATGTTTTGCTGTCCATTGTCACTGTGGTAATTTTAATGTGATCACCTGGTGTGTGGTTAGCACTTCTTTCAGCTCTCTGCTAACCCAATACGATAGATAGCACAACTCCAAAACACAAGCAGCATGACAAGTTTTCACAATTGTCTAAATATATAGCTAGCCCACCGGCTGTTTATTGCAGCATGTCAAATTTCATCTCTCCATGAGACATAGTTTCCCCCTTCAAAAAGGAAAACCAGAACAAACACTAATACTTTTAAAAAAGAGAAAAACAGCCACAAAATGAAAGACAAATACCCTTTCCCAGCACTTTCTGTTACAGCTCCTAAGCTACCTTTGTCGTGCAGATGCAGGAACGTGGGAAAACTATTTGTGAAGACTGAAGTTTTGGTACAGGCAGACACTGAGAATATCTCCCCTCCTGGCCTCCAGCTGCCAGTTAGCCTGCTGTGCAGACTGCCCTTGGGAGGGAGCAGATCAGGGGATTTATTCGATTGAATATTACACTCTTGTCCCACCCCAGGAAGGTGGGCTGCAGGCAGTGGGGCAGGAGCACCACCGTGCAGTGGCAGTCTGTGCCCAAAGCACTCGGAGACCCAACTGCCTTTCATTAAGAGTAAGCCTCAGGATCCAACATCCAGTTGCCTCAAGACAGGATTTTCAAGACCTCATGATTCTTCTTCATATCCTTCTCCCAAATTCCTACAGTGGGAAGCACGCACACCTCCAAAGCAGGCAGGTAATACTGGCTCTGGTGCAGTTATCGATACGAGAATGTATAGTACCAGGGTTATTTCAGCAATTATGATCATACCATTTCATTCACTGACTATTCTCACCCAAAATCAAATCCCTGTGAGGTATACACCGTACCTCTCCATCCTTCCGCATCACCCACCAAGTGCACCCAGGTCCTTGAGCAAAGGCAATCCCACGGATGGGTTTGCCTTTGCCTGAGGCAAGGCTAACCCAAACAGTCTTCCCTAACATATTCCTCATGTGCACCACATTCCCCCTTCAAATAGTCTGTCACTTTATCAGGGTCCTGCAGTTGCTCTGGGATGAAGTCCGAAACCACTGGAGGCAAAAACGTCTCTAGATACCTGCCCATACTCTTCCATATTCCATGCCACCCATGGCTATCCAGCCTCAGGTCAGATCTCCGGCTGGTCGTCTTAAATAGTTGTTTGACCTTAAACAAGACCTGGAGCACATTTAAGACACAGAGCAGAACAATCACACTGGTTTCAACATCCCAAGGGTATTCAAGATTCTCAAAAACTAGCACTCCTGGCCTGAGGGAGAAGGAAAAGGTAGGAGGGCTGGGGAAAGCATCCCCCTCTGTTTCTCCCACAGGCTGGGTGCGGCTCTTACTAAATGCTGAGAAACAGTGCCCGAGATATAACAATAATACATAAACATCCTCTAATAACCTTCTAACAAGCGATGCCATCATATCATATGTTGATATTACACACGATAGCAAAATTATAATCTCTATCTCCCTCCCAGAGGTAACAAACAACATAGTGGGGAGTACATAAAACATAAAGGAATTCACATAGCAGAGCCAAGAGAACAGAGCCAGTAACATGGTGAGCGGCGCTTATTCCATTGATACAACAGAAGCACAGGGTGAGTTTGTTTAAGAAGCCTCGGTCAGATTTGGTCGTTGTCTCAACCCACTGGTCACCAAAAAAGGCCTATGGTGGTTTGGCCTCGGCGGCAGCACCAAAACCAGGTGGCAGCCCGTTGGCTCTGATGCCCCCCAGTGGTGGGGAGAGGGTGGGAAGGGAAAGGCAGACCCGTGGGTTGGGACAGAAACTGTTTACCAAAACAACAGGTATTACAGGGAAACAGTAACATGGATGGAGGACACAACCACCAGCACGATACCGGCCCCAGCCCAAGCCACCCTGGCCGCCACCGGCCCAGATATACCCTGATGATGTGGTGTCACCACGCCCACTTCCGGTTGTGGCCCCGCCCCTTCCAGTCAGCTTCCTGCTGCCCCTTGGGTCTGGCGCACATGGGGTGGAATAGCTGTGCCTGATAGAGCCAGGGGAGAATTGACCCCGTCCCTGCTGGAAACCAGGACAATGAATAATTCAGATTAATAACAACTTAAAGCCTTCTTAAGTTCAGCCATCTGCGTGCACTGTTGAAGCTCAGGCTTCAACATCCAGCTTGTGCATGGAAGAACAAGCTTTCGGGCTGTTTCAACCTTCCTTCCCAGTGCCTACCTGCCTGCATCTTTTCCACCCCGAGCCACTAGAAGGCACAGTGCCCCAACGAATAACCTCAAATCAGCAATCTCCACCGGCAGGATGCAAGACCACACAAGAGTGCTTGAGTGGGTGCAATGTGCAGAAGAGAGGCTGATCTCTCAACCTGGATCATGGGAGTTTAGCATGCCACTAATTTTCATGTTATGAGCCTGCAAAGTTGCTGCTTGGGAAAGATTACTTCCACGCCTTCTTTCCTCAGGATACTTGCTAAAATCTTGTCTAAAACACATCAAAGGACACAACTGACTTGGTTGGGCACTGAATGAATAAATACAGTATAGTGAATTTGTGACCAGACCCTGACATACACATTGACATCAGAAGATCAGCAGCATGACAATGTCCATATCACTGCCCATGCATAAAAGAATTCAGGAAACCTACCTTCAGTCAATAATGAAATTAATCTCCGGAGCAGCAAGGAATTATATTCCCTTTAACCTCAGTGCAGTCAACTACATAAAGAACGTTTTCTGCTATATATGCATTGTTCAAATATTCCTGCTCTGCATCTTTCCCTTGTGGACGACACTTTCCCCCCTAAATTAATTAGTTTTCATTGGATAAATCAATATTTCTCTCAAGAAGAAAAAAAAAAGTTAAAAATGTATACTGTGCAGAAAATAGAGTACAAATGTACTGAATAGCCTAAAGATAATGATATGTCCAGAGACTCTGGTCATTTGAAAACTCTGAAACGTAATTTTGAAAACTGCTTTACCAAGTTAATCAAAAGAGAACCACTGAGAAAACACAAAGATACGTATCTGTTAAGTTCTTTTCTCTATTTTTCCAAATTGTTGAAGGTTAGAGCTATGTCTTATTTGCCAATAAAAGATTTCCTGGGACACTTCAGGAACACATCACAGAGCGGTTACCCAAATCATCATAGCCAAATAAGACATCTCTGCAATAGACTCCCAAATGTCTAACTAATACATGTAGTATTATAAGGAAGTATTAGCTTCTAGCAATTCAGAAAAAAACATCTAAATTACTTCTTCATCCAGAAGTAAAAAGTATTTACCCCTCTCCAAAGACAGTCTAAGATAGTATATGCTGAAACAGGACGTGAAGTGTCTAACAAAACAGAACCTCATCTATTCCTGCCCTGAAGAAGGCACAGAGCAAAAAGACAAACTAGGTGCAAGGTAGAGAGTGACACAAACACAAAGTGTCCTTGAGTGCCCGGCACTGGGGACAGCAGACAGCTTTGCTCAAGGAAAGCTCCCCTTGGAATTTACCAGCCCACAGAACAGACAGAAGGGCTGCTAGGTCATTGTCCTCCAGGCTTGTCTTTTGCCCCAAAACACTTCTCTTGTAAGATCTTTCCACTCAGAAAAGCACAAGGTGCTTTCCACATCTGAGGAAAAAGCAAAAGCATAAATGTCTTTTCTTTCCTCGTTGTTCCAGCTCTTCGTAGACTTAATGGAGAGAGCTCATCTCACACAGGTATGATTTTACAAAACTGTGGCCAGTCTCAAAGGGAAAATAACACCAATCAATATTATCCAAAATAATATCCAAGCTCTACAGAAAACCAATGGCATAAGCTACACAAAATTACAGACACATTTATCTGTCTGGATCATATGTTATTGGAACCATCCTTGAAAATTCCCATTAAAATGCATAAAAAACGAAGAAGGGAATGTTGTATTAAAGACCGCAGATGTATGCAGCACTTTTTGTAATTCCTAAGTAGGGCTATCTCTAACAGGAATTTCCCAGTATAATATGAGAGGAGTCAGAATTCCTAGTTTGCACTCGGGTGAGAAGCACACTTGAGGGCGGACTGTGTTTTCCCCCGGCTCTGAGGGTCTGACTTTGCCTGGCGCAATCATTGCCAGCCTCCAGAAGCAGCACGTTACCTTCTGCACAACTGAGGAAGTCTCATGTAGCAGGAAGCAGAAGTGCAGGTCCTTTGGCATGTGATTTCACAATGTGGAGCCTCCATGGTACATAGTGACACCATCCTTTGCCCCAGTAGCAAAAAGCCCTGAGCCAGGCAGATCCCAGTCCCATGCTTTGGCAGCAGCATGCTGCCACTGAGGGCTCTTTCAGACACAGACTATATGCTTGACATATTTTGTCTCTCAATTCCTTACACAGATGTTTCCCTCTTGGATGTATTTTTACAATGCTATTTGACCCTTGCCAGCTGGTGTAGTATAGCGTTTTTGGCAGGATCTTGCTGGCAGGCTAAGTCCACTGCCTAGCTCCATCCTGAAGAGCTTCTCTGACCTCCAAGGGATGATAAGGACTGTGCTGATAGCTCTCTGACTCAGACCGTACATTTCTGGCAGGCCACATGCCTGTATTACACTGTATAGAGCTGCCAATCTCATACACACCGCATCTGTCTGTGCTTTTTTCTGTCTATGAGGGATTTGTTCCTCCCCTTCACTGGTGCACCAGACCCTCTGAATGAGTCTGTGTATGTTTTAAGTTATGAAAAACTCAATCACCAACATGGCTCTGGGGAGTCTTTTCCAAAGGAGAAACTGTTGTCATTTCCTTCAGAAACAGGGCATAGCATTACCTTTACGTGTTTTGAAACTACAAGCTGTAGTGACATCAAGCTCTAGCAGCTCCCATAAAAAATGACTACCATTTGTGAGAGCTCCAGATATCACAGGCTTTATCCCCAGATCACCCTACTCATCTTTACTATAGTAGTTCTTACAACCTCCCCAGGCTGACAAATCTGCTGCTGCTCAGTTATAGCAAATTTTTACGATCTCATTTCACTCCAGCACATATTGATGGTACTCTACTGTAATCACAGAGATTAAGACAGAACTAAACTGGGTTTTTTTCCTGGATTTGTTTATTGATGTTCTTTTTGAAATCTACTGCCATGTGGAAGTTTTACTACCTCTAAACTTTTAAGCATAGCTGTGATGGTAACATAGCTTGCAAGGTCTTACAGAGCCCCTGCATAAATAGGATAGGATTTACTGAACCACACTGCCCACGTTAATAATCCAAGAGACTAATAATCTAATAAGAGTCCAAATAACAAGCAACTCCTGCATCCAGCCATGCCATGAGCCTAACACATTTACATCTTTCTGTTCTTTGGCCTTCACCTCTAGTACAGGCTAGAGCATCTTCTTATTGACTCTTGATAACACAGAATTATAGAATAGTTTTGGTTGGAAAATATCTTTAAGACCATCATCTTTAAGCTGCCACTGCCAAGTTACCACTAAACCATGTCCCTCTACACTACATCTACCCATTTTTTAAATGCCTCCATGAATGGCAACTCAATTGCTTCCCAAAGCAGCCTGTTCCAATACTTGATAACCCTTTCAGTGAAGAAATCATTATATCCAATCTAAACCTTTCTTGGCACAACTTGAGGCCATTTCCTCTTTCCCATCACCTGTGACTTGGGAGAAGAGATCAACCCCTGCCTTTCTACAGCCTCCTTTCAGGTAGTTGTAGAGAGCGATAAGGTCTCCCCTCAGTCTCCTTTTCTCCACACGAAACAACCCCAGTTCCATCGTAAGACTTGTTCTCCAGAACCCTCACCAGCTTCGTTGCACTTATCTGAACATGCTCTAGCATATCAATGTTTTTCTTGTAGTGTGAGCCCCAAAACTGGTCACAGTATCCAAGATGCAGCCTCACCAGTGCCAAGTACAAGTTGAAGAACTATCACTTTCCTGGTCCTGATGGCCACGTTATTTCTAATACAAGCCAGGATGTCATTGGCCATCTGGATACACTGCTGGCTTGTATTCAGATGGCTGTTGACCAACGTTGCCAGGTCCTTTTCTACCAGGCAGCTTTCCAGCCACACTTCGCCAAGCATTGTTCTCCATCCACAAAACTTGTGTATGCTATGTGCTCCTGCTTGCCTTCAGCAAGGTTGACAGGACACACACAGCTCACCTGCTTGTATATCACTTTAGGACTCCTCAATAGCAATCCCCTACAGCCAGTTTTAAGAAAGACAAAGGCAAACACATTTAATCTAACCTCTGTATCTTATTTAGAGAGTACGACTTTGCATTTCAGGAAGAAAAGATCATTTTCTGGAACAGTATTTCTCATTCTCCATGTGCCTTGATTGCCCAACCTATAGAGATGTCAGAAAGTCTCAAGCACAATGCTCTTTGCTGGAAACTTATGGGCCTATGTTAATGTTTGCTTTTTATCTCAAAAGTAATCTGCCTCAGTTAGGTGGACAGTCCAGCAAACTGTAGTGCAATTGTGAGACCTGCATAAAAACTGCATTCCTTTAATAGTGTTCTGCTATGAAATATGCCCAAATCCTCAAGCATGTATTCAAGGTAGTATTTTGGGAGGAGCTTTTTTCCAAATTTCCTACTGTCCTGGTTTCAGCTGGGACAGAATTAATTTTCTTTCTAGTGTTTCAGCTTTGTTAGAAAGAAAGGTCAATGAATGCATATTTTTTTAGTTGTTGCCAGGAGATGCTTATATTTTTTCAAATGCTTTTTTCAGCTTCCTGTAGAAGCTGAAAAGGAATATGTTCCTAGACAGAAGAACATAATGCCCCGTGGAATATTCTGTACCACAGATGTCATACTTTACTTTCCCTTTCCCCTTCTTTTCTCCCACTTCTCCCTGCCCTTCTGGGGGTAGAGGGAGAGCTGCATGAGCGGTTGCATGGTCCTAGTTGTCAGCTGGGGTTAAACCACGACAATAAAGAAGCATTAGGAAACCAATTTTGTTTTCTTCTTTCTAGAACCTTAATCTTACACTTATTCCAAACCTGAGTGGCTGATAGTTACTTCAAGCTAAATAAATGCATTTTACGCTGTACCTTATCATAAATTGGTGGAACATTCAACAATTAATAGGAAAATGAAGTCTTCCCTGCCCCCTTTCCGAAACTCTGATGTTAGTTGTAAACCCAGTATGAAATGCATTGCACACAGAGCTGAATCAAAAGTATTTGTTCCTTCCAATACGATTTTTCATCCCAGATGTATGTCTTTCCTTAATATTTGCTTTTCAAAATGTTACAGGTTAATGCATGTAACCTAAATTCTGAGGAAACAGCACATGGGTAGCCATTGCGTGCAAAAAATAAAGATCACAGTCTTATTCAAAATTGGTCCCTGCTGTGGACCAAACAAACTTTCAGTGGAAAACCATTCTCCTAATTGCTTCTTTTCTGAAACCTGATTTCTATTGTGAACTTTGACCAAAACGTACCAGCATGAATAGTACCTATATAAAAAATAAAGAGTACATATCCAATTTTGTGAAGAATTGTTCCACATTCTAACATCAGGGTAAAGAAAATAGAAGAAAAATGTACTCTCCTTGATGTTGCCTTTCTGTAAACCCTAACCTGACACGTATGAAACTTAATGAAAGCAATCCAGAGACTACACCAATACTAATACAAACCCATGCTCTCCTGCAGACTTGTTCCCCCTTTCTAAGTCTACATACCACGAAAGAATTTGAGAGTACCTGTTACTCTTAGAGCTCCCTTTCTAAGACCATAAACCCACTACTACCAAACCAAAAAAACCCCTAAACCAGAACCACAAAACCCTTCCCACACCTATCCCCAAGCCAACAACACATCCTCCCCACTCCTCTTTCTAACCAACAGAGCAATTCAACATTTGTTCCCAGAAACCCTCTTGCTCCAAATCCAGAAGACTTGGAGGAAAACTCCTCTCCTGGCCATTTCCTTTGGAAACCCCTGCCCTGTATCAACAGAACTTGTATAAATCCATCTCCTCTACCCATCCCCCTGGGCACAGCAGAAGCCATGCAGGATCACTCTCTTGAGTGTTTTCTTCCTGAAAACCACAATCCAGATGTCCCTGCCATCACTGGTAGGGCAGAAAATCATACTCAGTTAAGCAGTTCCTGCATTGAAACTAATCTGAGGCCGTTTGCTCCTACCAAACACCAGTCATCTTACTAATCTGTAAGAAATAGCATACCTCATTGCTTTCTTTCTAAAGCCTTGGGAAAATTAAAAAAAGCATCCAGGTAAGGAATATCAATGCACAAAAGATACTATATAAATGCATTTGCTTCTACACTGATTGTTCTTCCTCTAAACAGTACAATGCGTTGATGAAAACTGCTCTGCACACCACTTTCTTTTAAAAACCTTGTTTCTAAATACCTACAAAACTCTATCCACAATAGTAATATCTGTATCTAAACAAATGGAAAATGATTTGATCTTACTTGGTCATAAAAGAATACATAGAAAACAATCTAATCTGCTTTCATTCTAACCACAGCCCCAGGAAAAACTACATTTGGGTTGGCAGTGCCTCTACAAAAACATATATTCACTTCCATAAGCTGTTGTTTCTCATGCTATATTCAGAGCCAGTAAACTCATCACCAGAAACACTCCCTCCCTGTATTTGCCTTTCTGGAGGGTAACTACCCTTCACCCTTACCTTCAACTAGACCACAGTAACCAGTCTCTGAATCAATAGCATTGCAATTCTGAAGACCAAATGCATACTTATTAATATATATTTATATACGCTTGCAATAGATGTTTGTACGTATTTATTTATAATTTCATATAGAGATACATAAAGATATATACATATATATGGGGAAAAAGTCCTTTCTTTTAGAAATCCTATCTCTAATCTTTAACACTAGGTAAACAAAGCCTAAGTGAACAGTGCTGTCTGAGAATTTACTTCATATAGAGCCATTTTCTCTCACAAATGCCATTTCCTAACTTAGCTTTTAGGGTCACAAAAAAAAAAAAAATTATTGAAAACTTCTTGTCCAGTTACTTTCTTTCAAAGTTCCCCAGCCTTACCATGGTGGACACATGGGAAACTAGAAAAAGCTCGTCTCTCCTCATTGCTCTGTGCCATGACGTATTCAGAAGGAAACTACTGTCTTCATTCCTTCCCTTCCAAAATCCTAATTTACCATGCCTAATCTGAAGTGTCTTGATGGTGTTTCCCATTGCAGCACTAATCTTGAAATTACCCTTATACAGATTCAGTCTTATTTTAGGTTGCTGGACCTATATGATACAGAGGGAACTTTTTTTCTAAAACCTGAATGGAGAGTAAACTGTGCCAGTCAGGTGCTACCTTCACCAAAACTGTCCCAAAGTTAATCTGTTAATCCTTCCCCCAGTATTCTTTACCCTTTCTCATGCTGTGGCAGTAATTAAGATGAAACACCTATTAGCACTGCCTTATATTTCTAAAACCTCAAAATTAATATATTTAAAGTTTCTGCTGGTACGTTAAACATGAGCCAACCCTATAATCTGACACCTGCCCAGTGCGATTTGGAAACTCAGAGCCACTATTTGCCATTAGGAGGAGACAGGTAACAGGCCTTGTTAGGAAAGCACATGTACATGCACTTGGGAAATTTTAAACAGTCAAAAGTTATTAGTGGTTATGTAAGTGCTAGAGATACTGTTTCTGTTAAAAGAGGTCTTTCTTTGATTTACATACTGTATGTGAGATTAACAAAAATTAGTTTCCTGCATTAGTTTTAAGGCCTTTGTGAATATAAATACCTGCAAATTTGTGTTGCACGTAAGTAATTCATGGTATTTAAATTTCCTGGCAACTCCTAAAAATGACTTTAATAGTCAAGATTTTTTTATTTGCTTGTTTTTTTTTTTTCTCTTCTCCAGAAAGGGCTTAAAGGCCCTGAGAGATCTCATTCTCTGTTCTCTTCTTCCCAATTAGATTTAAAAAAAAACAACAACAAAAAACAAAAACAACAACAAAAAAAAAAACCATAAAAACAAAACCCCAAACCCCAACTCTTCACAAAATTATTTCATTTTCTTCATGACTACAATCTGGTTACAATTTCTCTTGCATGCTCTGTGAATCAGGTGTCAAGTGTGTGTTTCAGGAGCTGGTTTGCATATGCACATTAATTTTCAAAGGCAATAGGTTGCTATCCCACTCTGGCAAATACTGTTTGCCAGTCTCGGATAGGAGCAAATTTTATGCTAAAAGCTTAAAAGTATTTTCCCAGATTAGCAAAGGAAACAGGTGAGAGTTCCCATATAGCTGAGTAAGAGCCTATTTTAAAATAAGTCCATGTCTTGTACTCAATTTTTTTGGAGTCAAGGGATGAAAGGGTTCTATCCTGAGCTTCCTCGTGGTTCACAGTTCTTGGATGACCTGGAGGAGGGGTCCACTGCAATCTATTTTTTTGTAGTTGGGACCAGTTCTACACTCTTTCTCCTTTATCCAGCTATTCATATTCATTATGCTTGTTGGAATACTGTTTTGATGCTTTTGATTCCTTGGGAAATATTTGAAATTAACCACTTTAAAAGCTATTGGGGAAAGAATAACGGAGTGTCCTATCCAGAGAGACATTTTACATGAGAAGCCAGCCTAAAAGAGCAGGAAGAGATTTGGTATGTGTCATATAAAACTTCAAAGCAGAGTTAACGGAGTCTGACCTCTTCAAGACCTCCCTGAACCTTCAGAAAATCTGGATCTAGTCATTCAAGATTGTGCCAGGTCTCATAAGAGAGAGCCCCAAACTGTGGATCTTGCCAATCACAAATGTGGGGAAGTCATATTTACTCCTGGGACCTCTTCTCTGTTTAGGAATAGGTTGGTTTTCTTTTTCGTACACTGTTTCATTGAAGCTTGATGGAAACTGGACAGAAAAGAGTTACATTTAATTGAAGACTAAGCAAAAAGGCAAACCAGTTTATTGACTATATAGTCAATTCGTATATTAATATTAAATGTGTTTTCCTTCTTTAGCCCTCTTATTTCCACATAGGTTTTGCCAAGGGGCATTGTATATTAGATGTTCAGATACATTTCAATTCCATACTGGTTTTGTAGCTGAAGTCATGCATAAAAGGATGGAAAATGTAGCACGCCTTACTGAAATAAGACCCTGTGAGCATTGAGGAGTTATTTTTAATATTCCTAACACATGAAGCCTATGCTACAAGGCATTTATATAACTCTTCTTTGTTTAGTACCACCTCCATCAGAATGTAAGTATTTGAAGCTCTCTGAAAGCAGCTCTTTTGCAAAGGTATAAGCTACCTTGAACACATTATGAAATCTGTAAAAACTTTCCAGCTGTTTAAAGAAAGAATCAAATGATTTGACCTCATTTGAACAAATTAAAGAAATACCTCAATGTAAATTGTTTCTTTTTGTTACAATTTCACTCCTTCAGCTCCTCATTAATAACTTGCTTGGCTTTCATTACAGCTGCCTGTGCTGGCATGTTATTATCTGAGACTCATAGACCTTGTTGGAAGCACAGTACGAATAATTTTATTCTCTCTGATATTATTAGCACGCAGATAGAAATCATTCCTTTGACAGAGTCAGTGCAACCTAACAAGTACTAAGCTGTTTGGTTTTCTTTTTTTGGGGCGGGAGTGAGTGGAACATAAAAAGCTTCATCTGAAAAAGGGAGCCTGACTGGTGCTGTGTACCACAGATCTTAGGAGCCACCAGTACTGCTGAATTCATGGTCTGCTAAGCTCTTGGAGAGCATAAAACCAGCCTGGGATGGGCTGTGCAGAACTGTATTGCAGATACCATATTAATACTCATCCCCTAGTTCAATTTAGTAGACCGAACATTTGATATTTAAATTTACGATGCAATCTGGTAGCCTTTCACTGCCCATCACCCTGTACATATAAGGCAAAGGCAGGAGTTCCCACTTACTTGTTTTATAGATAGGGAAATGAGACATCAAAACATTTCAGCAAAGAAACAGAGGAGCAGAGAAGTGAAGCACTTTGGGCAGAACATACTTACATATTACTTTCAAGCTTTTTAGGAGAACTGGTTTTACACCTGCTGAAATCAACAGCAATTTACACCAAATACCTCATGACACTAGTTTATGTATGAACTATTGCCACAGGAAGTGCTCAGCTCTGATCTTACGACAGTCGATGGACTCTGCTGCTGACAGCAATTACCTCTGCTGACTCCTTTGGAAATTCTCCTTGTCAGGGAATGACAGATAAAGCCTCCTCTGGCTGATGGCCTCCAGATGAGATTACCGCAGAGGGAATTTCACAATCACACTAGATTCCAGTTTTTTTCCCCCTCCTTATTCTGGCTAAGAATTCAATTTTCTTTTATATGAAAAAATATTGCCAGCATATCTTTCTCATCTAAGCTGAAGGTAACTTCGCTTCGATTGGCTTTATTAGAAGCCCTTCTCCTAAATGCACTGCTCTGTGCAATAAACTTTGCAGCTTCTTTCTAAGTTGCAGAATGTCCTTCATTTGAGCTGGCTTGTTATTAGACCTTAATGCTGGTGACTGTTCTCCTCTGTGACTTTTTCCATGCAAGTCAATAAGGTGGCAATTTTAATAACACCATTCTGGAATGTAAAGTTATTCACAGGTTTGCACCAACTTCTATGGCTGCACTCTTGAATTTACCCATTTCAGCTATACCTATTAATTTCCCTTGATATTTTAAGAGTTCTTCACATGTTATGTCCCTAAGCTGGAGCCATGTCACATTTCTTTTCTAAGCAGTTTCTCTTCCAGTTCCTCTCAAAAATCAAACAAAATGTTTCCTGAAACATAGTTTACTTTTCAGCTATTTCGTGTTGGAATATAGGCAGGCAGTGTTTCTGGTTTGTTGTTTTTTTGTTTTGGTTTGGCTGGTTTGTTTCTTTTTTAGAGGCAGTGTTCACTTCCAAGTAAAGTCAGGCTTACTTATGAGATTCAAGCAGTACAAGGAGATCTTTTCACGAGACTGATCTGAATTTTGATTCTCTAATAAAAGCTGGAACAGGAGACAAAATTGGTTTGATTTGATTTACAGTCTCTGAATCATGTTGTAAATGTAGCCTTTTGTTTCTGCTCTCAAACCAGCTCCAATTTATTTGTGTGTTGTTTATGCAGATACATTTACGGACTAGTTTATCAAGTGATTTTCATATTGGGCTTGTTGCTTGGACTTCTTTTGCATAAATTGATCTCCAACTACTGGTTTATTATCCTGTTTAGCATACATGCTGTAAGGAGGAAGATCACCTAAACCACACAGTATTATTTCTGCTTCATCGGGGCCTCACAGAAGACATTGTACTGTCAGAAGAAAAACGAAGAGGAAAACTGAAATCCCAGAAAGATAATTCTTAATAATAATCAATAACTAGGTACTGTACAGGGTCAGCCCGTTCCTCTAAATAACTCAGCATCTCAATTTGCAAAATGCTGGGTGTGGAAACACAGACATGTAGGACAACTTGATTTCTGAAGGTGGCCCCTAAGTACCAGGGGAAGTCAAGCCTCTCTAGGCATCTTTCACAGCTGAACCCATGGTCATGGTGGCTTGGAAATAAAAATACTGCTGAAATCCAAAGGGGAAGTGATACCAGCCAACCTTGGAGTCAAGAGTGGGCAGAGGCTGTTTTACAGGACAATTCCAACCCCAAGACATTCCACAGAGAGCTCCTGAGAGAAAAAAGCACAATTATTCTGGAAGCTGTTAATCTAAGGACACTATTTTAATTACTTGAATGGTAGGAAGTACAGAAGGTAAAATACTAGAGAGGTGACTCTAAAAAATAGCAGCTCTGAAATATACAGTGAAGAACATTACCATAATAAGCTCTGAGGAGATACAATGAAAACTATTACAGCTCCAGGAAAGACACATAAAGATGAGCATAACAATTACCTGCCTGACAGAGAAAAGGGAAGGAAGGTACATAATTTAGAGTACTGCTGTTACTGGCTTTAAGACAGATATATAATAAAGAGTATTGCAGCTACCTAGTTCTGACAGAGATATAATGGCAATCATTAGTTAGGAGGACATATAATGTGTAGTATTATTGTTACCTGTCCCTAAAAGAGAGCATGAAAGAGGGAGGAGAGAGATGATGAGAAACCTGGACTGTTATCCAGCTCTGGAAGGTAGAAATTATCAAAAAGATTTGCTGCTGCCCATTGCTGTGCTTTACGGCTACTAATTCAGGTAGGGGAGCGGCAGGGGAGGATGGAAAGCCACCTGAGTTATACCATGGTTATCTGGTACAAGGCCAGACTTCCAGCTGGGCACAGCTGATAAACCTCCTCACAGTTGCTGCAGCTACTCTGATTTTGGGTTTGTGGAGAAGGATAGGGGCTACACCGTAAGACACAAGCAGCATGGCCCTCCCAGAGCCAACATGGATCATGCAAGATTTCAAAGGGTGGCGAATTCCTGCACAAACCCCTACTTGGGTCTCCAGCCACAGTCACCTCCAAGATGGCGTAATTTCTCCGCATGCTCCTGGGACTAGGCAAGTAGTCATGGGCAAGAGTGAAGTCCAGAGAAAGGGATGGCAAAAAAGAGGAGCTGTAAAGGATGGAGAAGCAGCTTTTGAGACCTCTGAGCCATGGTATGTAGAGGTACATTATATTGACACTTCTGCAGAGAAGATTTTTGGAGCAGTCTTTAGCCTTCAGTGTCTATCCCTTCCCTGTCTACCCTATCTTCAGACCAAAGGGACACGTGGAAAAAAAACCCAAACAAATAATATTCTTTTTTAAATTTGGGGCAGAAAAAGGTAANAAAAAGATGGGCTGACAGGGCTTGACACAAGGTCTAGTGAAGTCTGTTTTATTTTAGTACACTCTGTTTTCAATCAGATCCCTGATTAAATTCTAGGTCAATGAACGTAGGAGAAAACGTGCAATTCAGATTAATCCTTTTATTCCTGTTTTGACCATTATTTGCTATCCATCATATGGAAAGATGTGAAGTTCAGGTGAAACAATTGAATCTTGTGGTGATTAATTTGTAATATTCTAAGAAGAAAAACACTCTAGAAACCTTATTGTCCATCACAAATTGCATAGATGCTCTATCAAACCACTTCTACAACACTGAGCCTCGCTCAAGAGGCAGAGGGGGAGAAACATGGGCAAAGAAAGAAAAACAAGGAAGAGAGCACTGATTGGCAAGGGAGTACTTGTCTATTGACCTACATCCAGGATAAATCCACCCTTTCCTACGATAGCATAATGTCCTCCTAACCCTCTCCTTCAGCAATACCCCTTCTCATTTATACTGTGCATTAATAAATGGTGCCATTATCACCAGGGTGTGACTATTCATTAACACAGCAAAGACTGGAGCCTTAAATTTGAGCCTAGAGTATTCATATCTGTGTGTATGTGTGATCTTTGAAACTTCCATGCTGGAAAATGTGCTTGTTTCCTTTGAGGGGGAAGGAAAATCGTTTCCTTCAAGGAGGAAGAACAGGCTCAGGTTAGGACTGTGCTTCTTTACTTCCAACATGGACACATTTCACTGAGCAGAGTTAAAGCTCCTCGTAGAGGCAGCCATTTGCTTCTCTTTGAGAAGAACACTGGATGCAAGAAATCAGGCTAATTTGTAAAATATCTCAATTTTTACTCAAAAGTCCTAAAGTAAAAAGGATCAGTAAATTTTCTTTTAATACAATTTTCTGTGAGTCCCAAAACTGACCTGAAATGGAAAGGATTATTTTCTGTAATAAGGTCTGTTCTTCAGACACTGTCCCATATGAAGTGTCTGATAATAACGTCTCTTGGAGACATTTTGAGAGTTAGAGACTTTGAGACACGCAGATCCACAAACACTCATCTTGGACAGTGAATTTCTGTCCTTAATGCTATTTTACACTCTGCCAGGCAGAAGTGCAGAGCCTCTGGCTTAAACCATCTATAAGGCTGCTTCCCTCACCCTTATTTTGCGGTCCCACATTACTATTACAAGCATTTTGGAGATGTTAAAATGGATCTAAGAAACTTCAAAGGTTGTTTCACTCTCCTGGGTTGATGTAAACAGACCTTAAAGTCACTGAGAAACAGCTTCAGTAAGTATGTTCACTTAGTGGAAGCAAAGTGGGAGGATCCAGTCATCATGTATTAGTAAAAAAGAAATATATTTGCTAAATATCTTCTTCACTAAGGCATGAAAAGGTACAATACGCAGAACTGAACTTCTGGTATCTTCTGGGAATACCGTGTTGTTTTATTAGTGACTGTTTTGTCTAGCTCTGAATATTAATTCAAAAAAATATTACCTCTATCTCATCTTTCCCCAGACTTTGCTTTACTCTTACTCAATTTTGCTTTCTAGTTTTTTTTTTTTTCCTCTGTTGTCCTTTTCTTTTTAACCAGTATACTTGGCTAGATGGTCAGATTTCTGGGCTGCAGAAAATTTGGATATGTCAACATTTATTTTCTTTCCAATACACACTGACAACAAATATATCCGAAGATTATCAGTTTCAGAATACCATGTTTCTCTTTCACTTTTATATTTATGTGTACATAAATATACATGGCCATTACCGTGATGTTTTAGCGCAATAATATGATACACTTCTTAAATAATTCTCTTTAAAACAATTTTGGGGAGCTACTACTAAAATATTTCAATCATCACTAAATTTCAACTCTCTGCCAACAGCTGAAAAGAAAAACATATCAATTCTATTAAATTATGACACAAAATAATGTTAAGCTATCTAACGAACATGGAAGAAATTAATTAAAGACAAATTTCCAAGCTTTCTAGTTCTGTTCACAGACCTCCCTCAGCAAAAGCTCTGTAAAACTCTATTTGCACATTTATTTAATTTAAAACAGTCTGAACACAGCCAGTGAGCCACACCCAGGCACAGTGCACTGTCTGCGGATGCTCGCGCCACTGTCAACATGAACTATGTAATATTACCTGCTTGGTTGTTTTTCTGTACTGATGTCTTTGACTCTAGAATATCATATCAAGACCAGAAATGGGAGGATCATCTGCCACCCTTTCTCCACCACCAAGTAAAGGGAAAAAAACCTCTATGCTCATTTTGATGACCATCGCCTCTCAACTCAGCCCTCGTATTAACATTAACCGCAAGTCTTTGTCCATGGTCCCTGCAGGAGTACGAGGATGGACCGAAAGTTCACGGGGAAAGAAATCATGGGTTTCTGTTCACTTAAGTTCATACTTTTTTTAGCTCAATGACTTCAGAGGCTGTTGTGTTTTTCTCCCTAACCACTTCCCCACTTCTTTGGCACCAAAAAGTGACAGATGTTCACTCAATAAAAAAATAAAAAAAAAGAAAAGAAAAAAATCCCCAAATCCCGCCAGTTTTTTCCAGTTGTCTTCAGCAAGATCTGCACTCACCTGTATTGATCAAGCAGTTATATGCTCACTCATTATTATAATAGAGGAAAAAAAAAGGGTGAGCCTGAGTGACCTTGTAAAAGTATAGGAAAAAAGAAAAATTCAGGCACCTTTTGCAGCTTTGAAATATAAGAACTTGGCTTTGTAGGCAGCCAAATTAACTCATAAATAAATGTTCCTTTTGCATCTTTGTTTTCATTTATTTCCTGCTTGGTACCAGCAATAGCAATACTGAAAACCAGTGCATGACCAAACAATCAAATGAGATGTTTGGCACAAGGGCTAATTTGTACTCTGTAAATCTTCCCTGCAAATTCTATTAACTGTTCTTCCTGCTTTGCCGATGCCTTTTTTTTTTTTAACTTTAGAGCACAGTGAATCCTGCAGCCCCAGAAAATTTTGAGTTTCTTTCCTCTCTTCTGTGACTGCCATGCCTTAAGCCCCAGCACTATCCACATGGGAGACCCAGTAAGGAAGGCGAGGGATATGTTGTTTGTAGCTTTTCTAAGGGTGCCAGCTACTACTTAGCAAAGCCTATTGCAGAGTATGCAAAAGGAGGAGGCCAGAGGAGGCTTTTGGATCTATAATTCAAAACATAAAAGGCGATAAACTTGCTGTCAGCTTCCTTTGAAAGAAGCATGACCAGAAGAGAAATATATTCACAATCTTTGCTTTAAAGCCAGACAAGAATAGGGAGATAATGAGACACAACATCATCCATGACACAGATGGATGCCTCTGTGTGCAGCAGGTTTTGAGGCAGAGGACATGAGCCCATGGAGGCTGGGCAAGGAACTCCAGGTGAAACAAATCCCGTGGGACTTCTCGGACTTGGAGGATAACACTAACCTTCCCTTTGAAAAGCCTTTGAAATCACTTGAAAGAAAGCAACAAAAGGAAAACTCCTGGAAGAAAAAGCTGCATGACTTTCTGCACTCCACAGTTCCATCAGAGTGGCTTTAACTATCTGTTTAATTACTTCTGCTTCCAACTTTTCCCCCACTTCTTTTCATTTTTATATTGGCTGCACTGGAAATTCAGGCAGATTATGAATGTTTCTCTCAGTGAGCTACCCGAATGAAGATTAAAATAATAATACCTCAAACCTCTGAACATTTCACTGCTAGACTCATCACAGAGTGCATTCAGCACTCTAACTCTTATACTGCTATTTACTTAAAACCAGAATCATTTGGATTTCAGCTGTATTTTTATAGAATACATTCAAAAAGAAAGCTAGGAATAAAAGTGTAATTTCAAGAATGAGCCCCTGTGTAGAATCACACACTTTCATTCACGATAAATCAAGTCCTGTTGTGCCAAGGGCTAATGAAGATCTATTTATGACAGAGTTTCCACTCTTGCCTAAAAGCGAAGGGAAGTGACTTCTGGCAACCCCTGTCCATGCAGGATTAGAATGGTCAAACTGTGACATGCTTCCCACCTCTGCCTTTCCAGGTATAACCACAGCCTCACATGGGCTGCCTGGTACAGTGAGCTAAGGTGACCTGTGCCTACAGCAGCTCTTCCCAACCCCAACAGCTGTTCCCAGCAGAGTGAGGAAGGGAACCGTTTAAAGAATCCACGCCTCAGATTTAACTCACCTCTATATTTTAGGTGAAAATGTGGAAGGAGAAAACATGTTC
This sequence comes from Thinocorus orbignyianus, assembly GCA_013400375.1. NCBI lineage: Eukaryota > Metazoa > Chordata > Aves > Ciconiiformes > Thinocoridae > Thinocorus > Thinocorus orbignyianus. The sequence continues at coordinate 950,901 of VXBW01005792.1, read as the reverse complement.
ACAATAAAACAGAAGGGACTGGATCTTTTTTCTAGTTTTATGTTACTTTTTT
>VXBW01005792.1:872122-950842 GCA_013400375.1 Thinocorus orbignyianus | reverse complement strand
TATGTTTTTTTTTTTTTTTTTTTTTACTTTGACTGACTCAGTTGTAGCACCAATACAGAACTTCTGGGTGGACAAAGAGATTATTCCACATTATAGCAACTATTTCAAACAAAACATACAGTCTCAGTCATCTTTGTTAGGGACTAAGACGAAATTCTGAGGGAGCAAGTGGAACATTTTTCCTTATTTCCTTAGGTTAGTTCCTCTGCAACAGCCCCTGTCAGTAGTATGCAGTGGTATGACAGAGATGGACCTCAGCCCACCTGGTACCACCGTGCTCCCCTGCAACAGGAGCACCTCTGCATGGACAGAGAGAGCGCATGGGGGTATGCAGCTGCACCTCTGAAACCAGTGACATCGCACAGCAGCTGGGGACTGTCTCTGGGAATCCACAAGGCATGCAGGTAGAATTTTTTTCACAGGGAAGGGTAAAGAGAAGGACTGAGTCAGAGCCTCCTGTAGGCAGTCACTAGTGAGGAGAAGGAAGAGAGGGTGGGAAGGGAACAGAGCATGGAAGCACCTTCAGGTTAAGGGTTCCCCTGGCAGGCTGGGCAGGTGCCAGGGCCTCATCTGGGAGCGACTAGGTATTCTCACCACTGAACCACACGCTGCCCATCAAACAGCCAGAAAAACTTCTGTTGAGAGGCACTTTTTCCATTTCCATCTGAATGTTCATCAAAACCAAACAAACGGCTTTCACAGAGGTGCTGTCACTTCTTACTATGTTGTTAGTCACAACCCAGGCCTAGGAAAGCCAAGCACTTCAAACCAACCCACTCTTTGGAGCCAGCAGAAGCAGAGGACTCCCAGAGGCATATGAAGTGGGCAGGGTGCCCCTGGTTTCAGCAAGCTACAGAATTCATGACTTCTCCAATGCTGGCACTGGGTCTGTATCATTAAAGCAGTGGTGATCTTTCCTCATAGAGAGGCCATTACCTACTTGTTTCTGACTGTAGAGGGCTATAGTTCTGTCTTCTTACCATCTCTCAGAAATGGCCGTGGTTTTTGTTCTTCAAATTTCTGCTTTGAGCACATCGCTGTCTTCTCACCAGGTTTTGCCAACTAGTATTTCAAAGGTCCCTGTATGAGATCAAGTATCTTGCAGTTAAAGTGGATAGGATTACATAAAAAAATACCATATTTCATTGAATAACACAAGGTAGAAATGCAATATGTGTTACCTAAAAAGTTAGACTGATTTTCTAGTCTTTTTTCACCCATTGCACAGATATGCTGTGCTAAAACAAAAACCGAAGGCTCCTTTCATGGAACGTCATCTGAGAGGCAGTTTGCTACAGGCATGCTTTCCTTGAACCACCCTGTTCTGCTAACTAGAGCCATTTAAAGTGGAAAGAACAAGCAAGATGTATGAGGCCATAATATGATAAGACTTTTAATTGTCCACACATCTTCATGTCCTAAAGAACTCAGCTAGAGTATGTGGATAGTAACTGTAACACAGCCAAACACTGCTCAAGCAGTCCCTTAATAATGGGTTTAGGAAGGGGTAATACATACTTAACAGATGTTTTAATAAATGCTGAATCAATTGTTATAGACCATGAGATTGCTTAAAACCATTTAATTCTCTGAGCTGTGGAAGAGAGGACAAGAGGGAACAGTGTATTCAAAATACCGATTTTCAGTGGCGACTTCACACCCCCCACCAGCCTGCTCTCCAGTTGGTGTCTCCCCCAGCCAAGGTATGTTGTCTTTGGAAGCTCAAAGGAACACTGAAATCCTGATATACCTCCTACATGCTGCTCTTAGTACTCCTGAGGGTGCAATTCTTGTTATATATACATATATAAAAAGCAGAACATTAGCCTTGTACCTATTTGTGCTACCATTTCACTTGGGCTAAGTAGTCCCCTACTATTTGTTATGTCGCCAGTTTTGTCCATCATTCACCCTGAGAGATTTGCAGGACAGAGTATATTACAGAAAATGAACATATTCACTCCCTGATATTTGGCCTTCATTTAACCCTATGCATTCTGAACTGAAGTTGTCTGGTAAAGAAATAGGTAACTTGTGTGCCACAAATTCAAACACTGGGTAGTATCCTTAGTTTGAAAAGACAATGCCAGTGTTTGTGTGGGTCATTTTCCACTAGGTACATGGGCAACTCCAAGCTGACTGGCAGGGTATGCAGCCATGCACCCAACAACATTCAATGAGGTAAGAACTGAAAGACAGAGGACTGTAGAAAACAGATTTTACAGAGTATACAGCATGGGCTATATCTCAGAATACCCCTTTCACAGATTAAAATTACTGGTCAGCCTTTTGTCTCCCTCCCTAGCATTTCTTGTAAATTTTTACATCATATCTGAACTTTTCTACTTCATATTCCTGCCATTTTTTTTGCAATCTCCTCCTTCTGTCCAGCCTGCTGATGTGGAATGAATCCTTTCAGCACAGAAGAAGGTCAGACTGAGGAAGCTGTGTAGCTTCTCTGTGCCAGCTGAGGTTCAGTACATGCCAATTTGCTTTGTGAATGAGCTGTCAATGTAACCACCTCTCTTGTGTTTTAAAATTTAATTCCAGCTTGCAACAAATGATGGTCCTTTGTACAGGAGCTTCCCCTTTCCTGATCCCAGCTAATGCACTTAAGCTGTTCCTTGTTGCTAGTACCTGGAGGTTTTACTGTCTGGAATGCACTTATTTTTGAAGTGCTCCACGGAGGTGGAAGCAGAGCTATCTTACAGGGAGGACTGGGTTCTTATAACACTCAAATCGCTGCTGCCTCCATATCTTTTACTATTTGGATCTGCATTGTCTGCCCCAGGTCAAACAGGAGGTTTGCACTTGCAGGAAGAATATAATCTGGTCACCTGAGTTGGGCTGTAGTTCCCAAACCACTAATGGTCTGTTATCTTCTTAGTCCAGGCTTTCTAGGTTTAGTCTTTGAACTCCTCAGGGCAGAGATTTCTCCTATGCCAGGAAAGCATTTTTGCTTCTCCCACAAACAAATGCCACATTTGTAAAACAGCTATATTACTAATGTATAGAGAATCAGAGACAGAGAAAGGCTTAGAGAAGAGTTTGGCAAACAATACAGGCCTGAAAGGGGAAAGGAAACAGGCTGAAAAGTATGAAGGACATGAAAATTTTGGAGAAAGTCACACTTGTTCCTGGGAAATCTCTCATTATTTGGGTATTTGGAAACAAAGCAGTTTGGAAGCACATGTTATGCCAGTCAAAGAACATTAGTTCAAAAATAAGATTCTCATTTTCCATGCCAGCAGATGCAACATATTTCATTAGCAAGACTCCTCAGTTTTAAGCACAGACATTCAAAGCTGCCAACAAGAGTCTCTCTCCCGCTCTCCAAGTTCCCTTTAAAATGAACAGAATGTGGCCATCTGATTCCACAGTGGGCTTTGAGACTATGTCTTGAAAAAAAACACACTTGCCTTTGAGGTGGTACTTAGCATTGTCCCAGAGAGATCATTTCCCAGCCCTAAAGCAAATGAGGACCTTTGCAGCAGCTCTGGTCTCCAGCAATTAGTGCAGGAGACATCCGCTCGGACACACAAGGAAAGAGGACAGCTTTGGAAGCAGATGGGACAAGCTGAGACACAGCGGCAGCCCCAGGGAACGAGCTCCCTGGGAGGACTGCCTGCATCTCAGTTCCCCAGTTAACATTTTTGCAGGAGCTCATGGAGGAGCTGGATTATGTTTTGCCACAGGTTGGCCAGAACTCTGGGCTGCATTGCCATGGATAGAGGACAGGTGGAGAGCGAAGTGGTCTTCCTCAAATACCATCTTTCTAATTAAGAGATCTGGGTCGCTTTTCTAACTGAAGTAGAATTACCACCATGGAATAGGCAAATAAACAAAAGAAGAGACAAAGACATATTATTGTAAATTCCATTATCTATAAGAAATTAAATTCAGATGGTCTAGAAAGGATTATGCAAATTCCAGTAATTGTAACAGCAACATCAAGCATTTCACTCAATGCCTTTAGCCAGCATAATATCCTTAAAACAAATTGGCACAGGGTAAAAACCAGTGATCTTTCCCTTCATGTGCACTTTGACAGTGGTTCATGCTATATGAACATCTGGGCCAGAAGCTTTTTATGGCAGTTAAATATGTCTATTTCACAATTAGCCATGAGCATTTAGCCTCTGATTTGGACTCAAAACTCTGCTGGCCTGAGCAGCAAGTTGTGGCAGAAAGAGGTGCAGCAGTTGAGAAGCTTATTACACGTTAGGGAGAGCTGCCACCTGGCTCCTCAGCTCTTCACAGAACAGGGCACAAGGAGACTTCTCAAATGTGGTACATGCAATTTTTCCCAAAGTTCCCCATTGAAGACACAAAAGTCAAGCTAAACCAAGCGGTGATGCAGAGCCAACATGCACAACCCTATGCAGAACAACCACGTTGGAGGTAATTTGGCCCAGTATTTGCTACCTCCAGCCCCACATCTTTTGTGCTGGCAGCCTGAGCTCCCCTGCCACATGCTGGGGACTGACCCCTGCAAGCCTACCAAAAGACCACATTGTGACAACAATCGCTGGTGTAAATTAAAATACAAGCAGTATACTGGTCTGATTGGTTTCTATACCTAGAACAAGAGAGCAATAACCATCCTAAGCCAAGCATGTTATATTGCTAGAACCCTACTCACGGCATTTTTACTATAACAAGCATCTGGCTAAGAACTTTGCAGCATCTTCCTGCCGACAGGCCTGTAAGCCAAAGCAATGTGCTTCCTAAAAAATCTGGTAAGAACTCTGTCTACCTTCACCCAGGCTGAGTTCAGCTTTTACTGTGTTTCAAAAAAGAATTTGAACACATAAACCTGTAGGAACTACAAGAATCATTGTAAAACAGCATGGAATTGAATGGGATTGATCTGGGGAAGTCTGTGAGCTTGTCTAGACTGCAGCACACAACGTTCAGCTCCAAGCTGCAGTTAATACTGTTATACTGGGGCTTTTTTTATTATTGACCAACTCTATAAAACACTGTATTTCAAGGGAGCTCAGTACACATTTAAAAGTAGGCCAGTTGGTAGTCTCAACCTGCAGCCCCTTGTTTTCAGTTGAGAAGAAATACATTTCTCACGTACAGTAACACTGAAAGTTATGGTTTTGAACTTCTAGGGTGTGAAACCAAGGGTAGGAACAGGCTACTTCTAAGAAGGCCACAAAAACCAGGTACTAGGTTATAACCCCCTCAGGGAATGTGTCAGAAACATGACCAATTTTCTAAAAGCAGAAAAACCCCAAATTTTCAATATTTCAGTTTTCTAAAAGTAAAAGACAGGTCTCAAATACTGGTGCTTTTGCTACAGATCGGATTAATGACTGCTATTCTCTGACATGCAGCTGCCTTCTAGCACCCCCTAAGTCGTCTCATCCCCTCCCAAAGCCTAATACTCCCAGAGAGAAGGATGGTGGTCTCCCTCACTCCTAGTCCCTAATTCCCAGCTGGTGTAGCAGGTTTAGCCTAGGGAAGGGCTTTTGGACCACACAATGCCACATAACCCAGCAAACTGGGAGATACCATCTACAGTCAAGGGACTTCTGACCCATAATGTGCATTAACCATTGCTTACAAACAACCCACCTTGCAGGGCCCGACTACCCTACAGGGCCATCTGCCCTAGGACCCAAGGAAGGACCGTTCCTTTGTCACCAGTGAGACTGAATGCTGCTGCCTGGGATGTGCTGGCACACATCACCCTCTCCCCACTCCTATACACACAGGCACAGCACACATCACCTCTGCCCTGCCTTCCTCTGGGCACCTGCCTAGTCCCTGGCAGAGCCCACCCTCTGTTTCATTTGTCTATTATGTATTCGGACCTGCAATTTCCATCAGAAAGAGAATCAAGTCCTGTGCAGCAAAACTCCTGTGCCTGTGCTGAATGTTAAGTGTGGGATTAAGCCTGATTGCTTGTACAGGGTGGTTTGCTAAACAAGAAGGGGCCAGGACTACTTAACTGACCTGAAGTCATGCACACATTGATGTTTAAGCTCCACCAAAGTGTTTTGCACACAAATCTTAGCATATGATCACTGTCCTCTGCGCAATTCAAAGATGGCCTTTGCCCAAAGAACTGTATAGCTGGAGAGAAATACAGAGGGAGAGAAAGTTACAGCAAAAAAAAATCTTACCTGGTACAGAAAGCAGAATTATCTCCATCATTATTTTGCTATTTCCATCACACGCTGACTGGTTGGGAAGCCAGCACAAACCTGTGAGAGACGGTCTAATTGATAAGACAGTTCTCACTGCACACCAGCAGATGCAGAGCTTACTGCTTCTGCCACATCAAGCCTGTGCTGTCCTCAGTAGGGCTTTATAAGACAAAATCCTCACTATTGATGTCTGCTATTATCATCCAACAGATCAGATGACAGAGGAATGAAGAATACTAAACACCAATATATAAAGCAATCAAGAAAATACACAAAGAAAATGGGATAGACTGATAGCAAGCTTTCTAGCCAGTTAGCTTACAGTTAAAGATCAGGCAGCTGTTGTCATTTTTCTTACTCCTGGTAATAAACAGGGAGAGGAAAGTGGGTTAGCAGTGCTTCTTGAAGAAGACCACAATAACAACAGCAGCAATGCCTTCTGTCTGCTCCCTTTTCAGGGACGGCACTTCCATGGGGCAGGACCCAGTCCTATGGCTTCAGCTCTCTACCCTGCTGGGGTAACCCAGAGACTCTGCACAGAGTTTTAGCATCTCCTTTTTACAAGGATTGACCTAAACCCGCTCAGTTCTTGTTTCATCTGGCAAAAATTGATTTGCTTCGGTCAAAATAAGCAATCCCCCAGTGTTTACAAATTACTACAGCATGCAGTAGAAGTAAAGAGCATTGATCACAAAGCCAGTGAGTTCACAAGAGAGAACAGAATCTTTATGAATCCTTTTATTTTTACAACTTTTCAGTGGTAAACCCTTCCCACTAGGCTTACAGATGATGCCTAGTATTGTATAGGCAGCCAATAGAAATGCTAACTCTATCAGAAGTAGTCTCTCTTGCTTCAGACTGGCATAACACTGTACACTTCTTTTCAAGCTTGATACCATGAAGAAAAGCTACAAGACTCTGTAAAGGCCATTTTCTCAGCAGCACGCTTTCTGTAGACAGTGATTTTTTTTTTTCTCTCCAGACTGAGAAGTCTGTTATAATCCAGCAGGCTCAGAATTCAGACTCAATTTTTTCCAGGTGCAGCTTGATACACAGGGCAGAGCACAGACGGCATTCAGCCCACGGCACAGAATGGAGCTTACAACTATATATCGGGAAGGAGCCTGCAGAGGCAAGGGATGGGTGCTAAAGGAGAACTTTTTCCTCCCCTATTCTTCCTCCCCTCAACAACTGCATCTTTTACAGTGCCTACAGACTTCATTTTTGTCTTTTCTTAAAAATGTAGGACTGAAGGAATTCCACTGTGGCTAAATTAATAACATATGGGCCTTAAAGGAAGTTGCAACAGCAGAGAAAGACCATGGCAACCAGGGTTTGTACTAACAAGCCCTCACTGTGAACGTTAGTAACTCGATTAATATATCATGACTAATAACAATTACTGATTTGTAAAAACACCCTAAAGATCTTTAAAAAGTATGGTAAAAAAGGCAAAAGCAGAAGGTGATTTTGAGACACAGTTTCAGTGGGAGATTCCTCTCCAAAGAGTACATGAATGATTAAGAGACTTTGGAGATAAGCAAGTATTGTGGCAGGCAGCAGCAAGCACAAGGTTATGGATGGGTTTAGCAGCATGTTAATCAATTGATCTTGTTGGTAAATCAAGAGACTAGAGCCAGAAGCTTTCAGGCCCAGGACATGGTACCGCACAATGGAGCCCTAATATCAGTTAGGATCTCCATGGGTTGTCACAGAGCCCTCAGTTTCTATTTGGTTTTCCCCTAGTGTTATGGGTCCTGCTACTTTTCAAAATCCCAAATATGCCCACTGGCAACCTCACGATTTTTGAGGGTGCAGCCCCTGTTGGAAGCATATCTAATTCAGATAACCATTTAATTTCACTCACCTCGAAATCTTTTCTGCAAGGTGCTGGTAAACTACTGACCTCCATTTTATTAATGATATTGGTCTTTAATTCACAACAGCAAGTAGGAATAAAATCAGAAAATATTTGATTAAAAACACATATGCACAAGAAAGCATATATTAAGCTGAGATTTTTCTACTGAGTCTAATCTAGGATTAAGAAAGTAATAAATGCTTTCCTCTACCTGTACTACACCGTGTCTTTCTGCAGATTACTCTGAGGTACTCGCCTCCTTCTCTTTTATCTTTTTATGTGCACTGAACTTCTATTCTCCACTGTTTTTTCATCCCACAAAACCAGATTTTTTTGCCTTTGTAACAGTTTTAATATCATGAGAAAGGAATAGAAAATTAGGTTATTAATCTCCATGCAAAATGAAACCACTAATGACAGTTTCCCTTCACTAAACTTGCCCGTTACCTCCGCTTGGACTCTGCAGCAGCAACCACTCCCCAAGGGACAGCCAAACTGTTTACCATGCTTATTAAATAACACTCCCACTCCTGCTTATTTATTTTTTTTTAAACAATGAAGTTAGCGTTCATAAGAGCACTGGAAGCTGAAGTGGTCTCATTAGCTGTATTTTGCTGAGGGAAGCATAAGTGTTAGTAGCGTAATATGTTCTACAGTTGTAATCTCCATGGACTATATTTCTACCACAGAATTGTAAAGGGTTCTGTTCATTGAGGTTTATAAACATGACCACTTATTTTAAATATTCTTTCTGAGGGAAAACATTGTATACATCACATCGTAAGGTTTGGGCTTTTTGTTTTCTTAAATGCTTAAGCATGCCTTGGAAAACACTTCAAGGATTGCTATTATGGCACTTTTTAACTGAATATATTAATTAGATTAGAAATTGAAATTAAAATATAAACCAGCAATAGAACCTTTAAGAAATTCAATATACTTTCGTACTGTCCTTTGTAATCTCAGAATAATGCAGATCCCTCAAATTCCTATACATTGTCAATTCCCTGAAATTTGTTCACAGTTCTTTCTGAACAATTGAACGTTTTCCTGAGGGGATCTCCCTCCCTTCCTCTCGTCAATCTTCTCCTTTCCTCCCCTCTTCCCTTTTTTTTATAACACCTGCTGTGAATCTCTGAAAACACCAAAGTTAAGATATATTCAGTGCCAGGTTTGTTCACTGGGAGGCAACAGGAGACATCCTGACTCTTCACGACAATCTGCAAATAATCACTGAATATATTATGTCTTGAGGGCAGCCTCACACCAGCCCATCTCTATTGCCCTTGTGACCATACAAGGGTACAGACGAGTCTACCAGCAGTGCCAGCTCTACACAGTCCCTTGCCATGGTCCCACATGGGAAAAAAGCACTCATCTTCTTGGGCACCTCTTATGCATCTTCTCCAGGTGGCAGGTAATAACATATTTGTGGAGTATTTGCAGGAGGTCAAGAAAACTTTCACACTATTAAAAATAAAATAAACTAGCAAGCAAATCTTAAAGACCTTCTCAGAAGGCATAATTTTAGGCAGCCTCTTTAAAAACAGATAATTGTCTTCTATTAAAATTACATTCCATGTCTTAAAAGGGACTCAAATCTGACTGAGATTGAGACAAGTAACTTCCACATTGCAGGAGCAAGATTGCCTCCCTGCAAAGGTAACCATCTTGCTTCTAAGCAATGGGACTTGCCTCGTGTTTAGGTAACAGTCCCCAAATCATAATCCTTGCCATTCTGAATCAAGTTAATATGGCAAATAGCGAATGTGCAGAGAGAAAGGTCATGTCCTCACATGCTGTGAGGTGACGCACTCAGCTGAGGTCAGGAATCCTTACCAAGCCCCACAGGACAAAAATCCGGTCTGTAAACTTTAGTTTGATTCATATATACAGCTACTGCCACAGCCATTAGAAAAGCTGGTGGAGGCTCAATCCCTGGAGGTGTTCAAAGAAAGGCTGGATGGAGCTTTGAGCAACCTGGTCTAGTGGGAGGTATCCCTGGCCATGGGAAGGGGCATTTAAACTAGATGATCTTCAAGGTCCATTCCTACTTTAATCACTCCATGATTCTCTGAGAAAACAGGGACTTCCAGTGGTCTGTGGAAGCCAGGAGAGTGCCAGTGGATGCTCAGACCTGTATATCACTTTTATTCAGTTTACTAATGAAGACATGTTGTTCTTTGCGTCTCTTTTGTAGGGTTATCCAAGTTTAAGAAAATCAGACATTTCTTTTTACATTGTTTCCCACATTTTCCCTAATAAAAACAAACAGTAGGAACCAATGATCCCAGAGAAGAGTAAAAACCTGCCCTCCAGGTTTTTTTGAAACAGCTGCTAGAAAAGACCCACTGGTAACATTCAGAGTGAAGGTTGAGATTCTCCCTTGGATAGAGCAGTGCACGCTTAGCAGAGGTCCTGCCACATCTGCTTGATGGCTTTTGACCTGCTCAGCTCTTGCCAAGTGGCTCTGATCACCAAGGGACTTCCTTTAGTGATCATATAGCTCTAGTCCAGAGGCAAGCTTTTGTCCATGAAACCTGCATAGCAGTCCCTCAATCCCCCATGCATCAGCTGTGTTGGATCCAGCTTCTTAATATGTCCCCAGCTGCTATTTCTGCAACTGAACAAAGCTGGTTCTGCATGTTTTATTTCTTGAGTGCAGTGCTAGGCTTTGGTTCCACTGGAAAACCTCCTGAATGCACGATGGAATTGCTGGAACAGGCCACTAGAGACTACAGCTGCTAAAGCAGCATGTCAGATCCAGCTTGTAACAATACCTTGCATAATGAATGATATCAAACAAGTCAGAAATTTTCTTTAAAATCTTCAGTCCCTAAAATACCAGAAGAATTGACTAAGTGAATTTTATAAATCATGAATTTCAGCAGCAAAGGTTTGGGTCAATTTTTCAGACCTCATTTCTTGCTGATGCCATACTATAGGAGTTTATACATAATGCCCATATCTAAAAATGAGCTTGGATGACCTTTATGAGTCATTTATGCTACTGCCATCTGTACTATAAGTCATGTCCAGTACTGACAAAAGTGAAGTAAATAGCTTTGCTCTAGGAAAAGTGGAAAATGCATGCTCAGATCTCCCTTTGGAATTCAGACTGGCTCCAAAATGAAGGTTTGCAAAATAACTTCTACTCAAGTCCATCTATGGCATACTACACATGCCCCAAATAGAAGTGGGTGGGCTCACATATTCATGGAGTCACTGTGTTATGGTTTACTATATTTGCCATCCTATGCTGTTATGAAGCCTCTTCAATAGCTGTTTGTAGAAGATGATCCTAGAATGACACTCACTATTTCTTCAGCTGTTTTTTCTGCAATTTGATAACAACATTGTGAAGAACATCAATTTATCTACACCTTGGACCAGAGCTTCACTATGGAGCAGCCTACTAGATAGAAAAAATAAAAAAATATATAAGAAAGGAGGGGACAACAAACCAATTAAATTTGAATCCACAATATTAATAGGATCATGATGGAGTCACTTCTGGTCCCTGGAACACACCAGGGATGGATTATATTTGCTACGGTCATGTACCAGTTCGGTGATCTTAAGTCTTCCTGACAATATGAAGGGTAATAGGGACAGATGGACCAAGAAGAAGCAATAGAGAAGATGTTCCCACAAAACTCCAGCAGAACTAGAGCAAGGACTTTTTTGTATGGAAAGCAGCAATAGAAGAGAATGTCCTACTTTTACTGTCTCACAAGGGCCACAAGAGAGGAAGAGGGAAGCAGAGAGCAATTCACTGGAGCACCATTGCAGCAGGATTCCCTACAGCTGAGGAGGAAAGCAGCAATGGGGCTGTGAGAAGGACGTCTGAGAAGTCCCTTAATATAATCAGTGACAGGAGAATCCTTCACAAGTGACTGAAAGAAAAACCTCTGTTCTGAAGGACACGGAAACAGCTAAAAAAGGACGGTCTTATTAAAAGGCATAAAATATGCATATTCAACAAAGAAAATCAATATCAGGGTTACTCCTGTTACCACAGCGTCAAGGCTATAGTTACTTAAGTACACAGAATTTACCAAGATTATTTCATTGATACAGCACTTGATCAGTAATTCAATTACCATGCACAAGCCTACATCAAACAGCTACACATTCAGAAGATATCTTTGGCATACTTCCCAAAAGCAAACCTTCATGCATCTTTCATATGGCCAATATAATTAAATTTACGTGTATATGTAGCAGAACAAGCACTTTAAGTAATAGGACATAATCCTAACAGGTGTTTTACTTTTTGTTTGTTTGTTTGTTTTAAGAAGGAGAAAAAAGGACTCCACTCCATGACAAAAAATGAAAAAGAGAAAGGAGAGAAGAAATACAGATACAGGAGTTACAGGAGTCAGAACATACCATGTACTGATCAGGACTGGTCCAAAGCATGCAATGGAGCATGGATACCCTCACACTGCACTGGGGTGAGTTTTTCCATCCCACTGGCAAGTTTGTGAGAATAAGAAATCTTGTGTCCCCCTGTGACTCTCCTAGGGTCTCTGTAGATCTGTAAAGTGGCTCTGCTCTGCAGCCTGGTTTTGTACTGTCTCATTCTCCCCTGGATCCAGGCATGCTCCACCCCTGCACATGCTTTGACAGGACTCATATAAACAACATCCAGATTATGGAAAAAAGAGCACAGAGATACACAAAGTTCCAGTTAGAAATCCCTTCCTTAAATTATCGGTCCAGTGTATTTCAACACTTATTCAGCTTATTCTTCAATAAGAATATCTTACATTCTTAATTGAGTTAAATTCTGGCAAGAAAACCATTTGATTTCCATCTATCTGTAGCAAGTAGTGATTTATTTGATACATATTTTGTTTTAGCAAGACTGCGTTTAGATAGTTAGAATATTAACGGAAATATCCTTCTTCAAATTCCACCCAGTTGAGTTATATAAATTTTACTACCAGTCCTTAGTCCACTAGTCTTTGGACCTGAAAATTATTTCACTACTTTCATCCAATGAACTAAAACTTACTTTCCTTTTTTTTAGGGTTTATTTTCTCTTTCCTCCCTCCCTATACAGCAAAGTGTGAGCAGAGGGTTAATAATAATGATAATCTGCAGGTAACACTAATAACAACCCTTGGTTTTAAAGGCCACACTTTATAAAAATTTATGAGGGCTAAAGTGCTCATAAATTTTACAACCTACTACACATTTGCAGATTTATATACATGGAAAGGACCCAGTCATCCACATAGCTGAAACAATTTCAGATGTACAGTCCCCGTTAAGTAGGTGACTTGTTAAATATTGTCTGTAACTATAAGAGATATTTGTTTCCAAATAATCACATGCACTAACGTAGTCATGGAGCTCAACTATTAGAGTCATCTTTCCCTCTGTCCCGCTCATATGAGTATCTGCACTAAACACAGCAAGGTGAAAAAGGACTGAGCTACAAGTAAGGATTGTGATGATCTTCCACATGAGAGATAACAGCCACTATCACATGGATGCCACGGCTGTTTTGCTCATTGCCACAAAAGCTTGCAAAGGCATCCACTTCCCTTGCTTCCTTGTCTAAGCCACAGCTGTCTGAACAGGAAAATCAATAGTTACACTAGAACTTTTAAACTATCTATTTAATTCCATCATTCTGCAGTAACCTGCCCCAAAGCTACTGCTAGTCAAAGAATATGTAGTTATCAGGGGAACAGACTGCTTTCTGGTTTTATTTTGCACAGGTCTTTGACAATATTAAATGCGGGAGTTTGGAGTCACAGTTCGGAGTATGCCCATGCAGTGTTCTCCTCCAGGCAAATCTATCATGGGCTGTAAAGCCAACAGTGCAAGGCTTTGAAATGCCAGACCCAAGGAGTACCGCCGTGACTTAAAGCAAATGTGGATAGAGCCAGTAAATACCAGCTTCTCCAGAGCAAGGTTAAAAAAAGTGCTACAGAAAAAGCTTCTGTGAGGAAATTTTCTTCCTTGTAATTTAACTTTCTTCCTTTCCAGAATTGTTCTTTAGCCAACCATGAAGGCTGCCCCTCCAAAACCTCCCCAGGTCCTCCGATTTTCACCACTAAACAATTTGTTACTCATACAAAAATTTAATTCCTCTTATCTTGCTATGTGCGTGCTAGCCAAGCTATCTGATAGCCCTGAGTTCTGTCAGGTAACACTGAGATGAGACCCCTAGTCAGCAATTTGAATGCTGGCTGGAGAGCAGCCCTGAGGAGAAGGACTTGGGAGTGCTTGTGCATGAGAAGCTCAACATGAGCTGGCAGTGCGTGCTGGCAGCCCAGAAACCAACCTCATCCTGGGCTGCATCAAAAGAAGCGTGACCAGCAGGTCATGGGAGGTGATTCTCCCCCTCTGCTCTGTGCTTGTAAGCCCCCACCTGGAGTCCTGTGTCCAGAGCATAAGATGATCCAGTACATGATCAGACCAAAGGTTTCCTCCTGAGTCCCTTCCTCCAGCAGAGGCCACAAAAATCTCAAGCCAGGGAAAAATAAATAACCCAGTCATACCACCCTCCACCAAACAGTTTCTTCAGGCTGTAGGTTTACCATATAGAGATGCTGATGACATAGCCAGTTGAAGGAGCCTATTCTCTCCATCCTTTTCCAGCACGTTATGCTGCTATACAGCAACACTGACCCAACATGTCCATGGAGCTGTGGTGTAAACACAGGAAAAAAGCATTCCTCCAGAAGGATGTGAAGAGCCAAGAAAAAGTCAGGTGTATTATTTGCATTTTACTGCAGACTTTGTACTGTAGTACCCCAACTTGGTCTGCAGTGTGGCGTCACACGTTTGTGACAGGAAACCTTAGCAAGGAGCTCACTGTGGCAGAGGGGGTGGAAATGAAGTGAGTGCCAACAAGAATGCTCCAGGTCAATACTGTCCCTGTACACCCTGAATTTCACAATTAAAGCGCTATTTGTTCTTCAGCAAGTGAAATCTATGACATGGTAGGAGGAGTCAGATCACAGACAAATGAGAGGACATGCAGTCTATGGCATTGATAGCTGTACCTGCCAAACTCGGACTACAGCAATAAAATACTGCAATACTGTCTCTGCTCTTGCAAGCTGGTGATAACGCAAACGAGGTGACCTGATGAGAATTCCCAGACATGTGAACTGAAAAGTCACTTGCTGGTGAATGCTACCTTGTGTCCCTTAGAGTGTCAGCACACCTTTCAAGAAAACCAGTCCAACACTTGTAAAAATGAAAGAAAGCATCTCTCCCCTGATGTATTTTTAAAGGATTTACTACACTGTGGCTTAGATTTCATTCTAAGTGTCGAGCTAACAATTTCAGCTCCCTCTGTGACCACCTCACATCCCTCCCTTTGGCAGCAGATCCACCTGGATTTGCAGGACAGTGTTGAGCTTTCTGTTGCACTTCAGCTCACACCTGGTTAAAAAGCATTACAGGATAGGAAATTTTTGCTTAGCAGTGCTAGCAGCAGGACCATGCTGAAAGACACCCTCCCAACCTGACAGCTCAAAGCAGTCAGCTCCGAGAGCACATGTCCAGCTCTCACATGAATGGGACATCCATGCTCTTTAGCTCACCTGCCAGTTTGAGGACTCCCACACCACCACCCAGGGAAGCGCCACTTTTGCACAAGCAACAAATAACTACTCAGTTCTTCCCTGTGAATAAGTCAAGAACAAAGAGTTGCCAAAACCTGGGCTGTCTTCTCCTTGCTGGTCACTGCATTTCTGCATCATGTATCACACTGGGTCTCAGGACCTCTGTTGTACCCTAGAAGAAAAAAAAAGGAAAAGTCTACTGACTGCCAGCCCCACTGAAGCATCCATGTGCTGGAACCAGCCTCTGACAACAGGCTGCAGAGACAGCCATGACAACCACAAGACAGTCTCCCAGCTGCATTGCTTGCTGACCTTTCCAGATAAGTCAGGTAATACAATTAGTACTATTAGCCATGTAGCATTGAACATATGCTTCACAAGCTGCACTGAGCCCCACTGTGCTCTATAATTACCCTGGTTTTGATAGTGCAGATCTCAGCAGCTATACACTAGCTAGGCTAACAGTGTGCACAGGATACTCAGAGTTGTTGCTGTGGCAGTACCTGGCTCTGGGACTGTTAACTGGGTGGTCAGATTCCCAGTGATGTGAATATTCTTCAGCAAAGCCTTAAAGCAAGAAGAGTCCTCTAGAGGACATCCAGCAAAGCATGTAGCCTTATCTTAATGTTCTTCCCAGCTCTCACCCCTTTAGCAGTTGCTCTTTTACTGAAGGAGCAGAAAAAGACTGAGTCACCTTATTTCCTGTGAGGTACACATGGGTTACTGCAGCTCAGTGCCTGCAAGGCTGCACACTCAGCACCATAACTACATCTGGAGGCCAAGGATGAGGCTGGCAGTCTCACGACTTTATACTTCCAGATTTTGCCAAGCAGTAACTGCTTCTATGATAAGGGAGAAGCGGGTAAGTTGGTGTAGTAATTCAGCAAGAGTCCCACGAGCCAAGCTGGCAGGCAGCATGATCACACTAGAGTTGTATTTACCTTTGAAGGCAAGGGAGCCAGGCAATAAAAGCAACCACACCTCAAAAGGCAATTTCCTTGTATTTAAAAATAAGTACTGAAGACTAATGTAGTGATGATCAGAAACCAAAGCAAGCAGTTTTTTTCTCTGGGTTGGATTCAATACCACACGGCTTGTTTGCAGGTATCAAAACTAACGATCATTCCCAAACCAGCTTCCCGGGGCATGGCGTTGCAATGCAGAGCAGTGCCTGGGAAGCCGTCTTCCCCGCCGCAGCTGCACGCTTCTGCTGAACCCACCACCACATTAGCAGTCCCACGCGCACCAAGATTTGCATAAAAGGAGCAGTTATCAGCAATTACGGCTTGCCAAGGCAAAATTCTTCAAGGCCACTTTACAACTAGTGACAGAAGTAGCATTCCCAAGTTTAAGCTATAATTTATTCTTGGTCTGGGCAGAAACATAAGGAAAACACACTGTGCATTTTTCAAAGCCCCTCATTTCAGCATCTGAAAAATAATTTTGAAAAAGGAGAAGGTGGGAAAATGAAAAAGGACTAAAGGAAAGAATAAACTGCAAGCATGGAGCCAGAATTTAATATTCAACAAGAGTGACAAGTATCCAGACGGGTTTGCTCCTGAGCAGGTCAACGTTTACCTTTTGTTCACATTAGAAGATACTAGCATATCTTCTAATCCCTTATTTCCCAGCTGTCCTGTTTCTTTAGAGTTTAATCACAGGTAATAATCACAGTATGTAGGCCTTAATCCAGCTGCATTAGAAATACCAGACCAAATGCCTGGGAGGGAAGGAAAGAGAGGATTGTAGCAAAGAGCAAACCCATTCCCATCTAGGACATGGAGCAGCTCTGGAATCTTTTCCATGGTTCCTCCATCCCTTCCATAAACCTAGCTCTAGAGGGAAGCATAGACTGAAGAGCCACCACACTCTGCAAGATGATCCTGTGGCTCTGGGTACCAGGACATCCAGGACTTGGTAAAAGTCTCTCATGTCTTGCCTGCAATTCCAGCTCTCCTCAGTATCACTTCTGCTCAGTATACAAAGCCTGTGGCAGAAAAGGTGAGTGAACGGGGACAGAAATTTCTGAGGCAGCTGTTGCATGCAGTAATCACAGGAAAATTCAGGCTGGAAGGGACCTCAGAATGTTCCTAGTCCAAGCCTGTTCAAAGCAGGGTCAGCAATGACATATGATGTGGTTGCTCAGAGCTATAGTATGTGTAATGTCAGGTCAGTATAAACATTCTGCATGCTTTCCAGAAAACATTTCACTTTCTTTTTCCTCACAAGAGGAAACAAAGCTGGAATGAGGAGTTTCTCTCATCTGTTCTCTTTGGAGAAATGCAGACCCTTGATGGCTGCCCAGAGTCTGAGGTCAAAATCATGCACCCACAGATCCTCTGAGACAAAGTACTCCTCCTGCTCTCCAGAAGATCATTTTTGGTCCCTGCATAGACTACAGTTTTTATGTTCTTGCTTTCAGGAGGGTTTCCAGATGCAGAAGTGGCATGGCCACTGCTCAGTTCAATGAGCTGTTCTGGAGAACCAACCCACCAGAAGACAGCAGGCAGGTACATGTGGCAGAAATTAGCATGCTCATCTTCATCCCACCTTGGGCACACAGTACTTACGATCCATAGTGAAAGTATGTTAGAAAGTTCAGTTCAACCCATCTTCAATGTTAACAAGCAAATCAATAATGAACAGAAGCAAGAAGGCAGAAAATCTGGACACCCTCCTGATGTCTTTAAAATTTAAGCGGTATGTGTTCAGGACCTTCTCTGAGGAATCAGAAACCATTCTGATCTGATGATACAGAATGATAAGTGAGATGGATTCATAGGTTTCTTCAGGCTTTGGACATCTATAATTCAAAATCCACTGCATATTTCAAATTGTTATCCTATTCGATATAGCACAAGTGAACCCTTCTGTTAGTGAAATGTTGTTCTGCAGCTATGAGCAGCTGTCCCTTTCCTAGTCCCAGCTGTTTTAAAAAGTAACTGTTGTGTATGAGCTCCAGATGACGGTAAATATCATTATTAGTACTGCAGCTTCATTTACTCAAAAGTCACAAAACACCAGCACTAAAGCCTAATTTTCATCACCCCCCCATCCGCTCTGCATCTGAGCAGGATGACTCTCCTGCCTGCACTTTGTAAACACAAGAATAACACAGAAATGCAAACTCACATGGCAATAAAAGCTTCCCCCAGGGAACACGGCTGCAGCAATATCAAACACCGACCTAGCACTCACTAGTCCTGGGCCAAGGGAGACATGGGAAGTTACTCACTAGGGGTGAAACCATCATCCATCAGTCATCACTAACAGGCAGAAAGAGATGGCACACATTCCCAGAGGTTTTTTCCCTGCTCAAATCAACAGGTATCTCCACCATGTACAAACTTTATTCCCCAGACATCTCATCAAGCTTAGTCTTAACTTTGCACAGTGGAGCAGAAAGCCACACACTGGATGCAACAGCCACCATGACCCAAACTTTTCAGGAAAAGGTTACCAGAGTTTTTTAGTAAGTACAGAGGAAAGCAGCATTCTCAATTGTCTGTTTCCAAAAACAGGTGAACAGACTTGGCTAAAATAATAGCAATTTCAGAATACCAGCCTACAGCTGTGTTTGTAGAGAAGATCAACCCAAGCAATTAAAGTCTGACAAAATTATTAGCAACTGCAGCCTTACGAGTTCCAGGAAACCACAGTAAAGACAGCACTGTATGACACATCTATTGTAATTCACATACAGTTGTTCACAGCATTCTTCACAGACTGGGTAAATACTAAAGCTATTTTTGCTTGCATAGCTTTTGTTACCCCCTTACCTATCTGTGACTGTCTCATTTTGCAAGGAAAACAAGGCAACAGTTCTCTTACAGCTAAGGCACTGTGAAGCTCAATATGTGTAACATGTAAATTTAATTTTTCCTGGCACAAGTCGGAATTAAGTACCTTTACAATGGGACAAACTATCCTTAAATCTTAAGAGTGCCAAAGAAAGGACAGCAGCTATGAAGGTGTCAAGTGCCTCCTCCAACAGGGCAGCAGGCAGCAATCCTCGCTACACAGCAACTTCTCAGCATGCACCCTGGCACCTCCAGCATACCAGGCTTCGCTGCTGCCTAAGCAACAGCCTCATCTTTCCTCTCCCCAACTGCAAGTTTTTTCTTGCTGTTTTTCTCTGTACTCTTCATAAAAAGCAGGAGCCAAGTCCCTAATGAATTTCCTGCAATTCTGATCATCTCTTACAAGGTCAAGCCCTGCACAGGATCAAAGATGTTTAGCTTGTCTCTGCAAGTGAGAGCCAGGAGTCCTGGGAATCAGCAATGGGACTAAGAGGTCACTTCTGATGTGGAGGGTTTCTCCAGAGAGATGGCTCTGCACCCTCCTCTCATTCACAGCACAATCAGATCCCACTTGAACCACTTTGTTTTTTCCCTGCTAGCATATATGCCCTGCCTATGTGCTGAGAATGGACACCTGTAACTGGCAGCAGGCATATTTGACAAGGCCTTTAGAGCCACCTGTCCTACCCCTGTGTTTACACCACCTACAGTTTTCCCACTAAGGCTTGTCTGTTTAAATTTCATCTCCCTTTCTATCCTGTATTATTAGGGCCTTCTACTTGTTTATGCTAAGATGGGTAAACACATTATTAAATTATATGGAGGCATAACCACTTCCTAGGAAGAGGAAAAAAAAGATATGACTTGAAAATATTTTGCTACTTATACAAATATACACAGGTATGAGTTTATACATACAATATGTGAATTGTACATAGATGGTAGATTCATAGTTTGCTATATTGTGAAATCACTGTGAACCACTTTAATTAGTGATCAGATAAGGACAGAATTTGAAGTCACTGCTTACAAGACTACCTCCAACTACCAATATATATCTAATAATATAATAATATCTACCAATATATATCTTCTATATCTAAATCCATAAGACCCACAAAGATATGTATGGCTCTGCTTTCCAGCGTCACATAATCTAAAAAAGTATTTGTCCTCCAGAAAGAGCAGATAGTCAAGGGACTATGAATAATAACAGAAAAGCAATAAACAAAAGATGCAACAAAAGATGATGTCCTTTCAGTGGAGATTTGAAGAGAAGTGAATAGTGGCAGAGACACAAGAAATATGTTCCAGCAGAGGCAGCAGAAGATGATCTAGGTTTGGTCCAGTAAAACCAGGAAGGAAGGTAGGAACACAGTCACTGAGGTTGAGGCACGCTGTTCAGAAGAGGCACATTTCTAGTATCCAGTTGCAACCATCCCTGTCTTGAAGTTCTTGCTTTCCACATGGTGAATTACACATTGCAATATCATCTCCTGCTTAGTTACACAGACTAAACTCAAAGGAAGAAAGTGCCCAGTAAGGAAGAGGCAGCTGACTTCAAACGTACCACAAAAATAGGAAAGCTGGATTATCCATTGAGTTAGAAAACTGGCCAACTGCAAACAGTGACTGATGAGTTGGGGAATATTTTGAGGGTAACTGATTATCCCTTTTCCTGCAACAATCAGCTATTTATTTGGGATATTGAAAAGAAATGAGATTTCATTCCCAAAATAATAATTGCTCATGTCTAAAAATTCTGGGCATCAGTCTTTTTCTCTCAGTCCTTTTGAAGTGCTGCAGAAATGCAATAAAAAACCAACCCATCCTCAACCTATGTAGCTTGTTCCTCATTAATCTTTCTGTATCTGTAGCTTGTAAAGTGACAATAGATGGTTTGTACCTCAGTGAACATGACACTGATTTCTGCTGACTTCAAAGTCCTTCAACCACCCTTACAGACAGGAACAAAATTCCCAAAGTCAAGCACCTGCCACAGTAAGGGTGTTTGTAGTCCACTGGGCCTATTTCCATCCAGCACAGACACAAGGAGGTTTGGAAGACCTTGAATGCTAGCTGCTGAATTTTTGCAAGGTACAGTCCTCTGACAGGTCAGAAGTAAAAATGGCTACTATACTGGTTGATCCTAATCAGCAGATACCAGCTACCAGCTCCACAGCAAAGGAGGATAAAATGGTCTCTCCATTTCGTTGTGGCAGCTAGGGAGGTTTATGTCGCACAAACATGATCTCTGCAAATCTCTGTGAGGCATCACCTTCTGCCAATGCCACAGACCCTCATATTTCTTCTGTGGTGGGTTTGCCTCGACCAGCTGCCAGCTGCCCAACCAGCCACTCTCTCACCCTCCTCAAACAGGATAGGGGGATAAAATATGATGAAAAAGGCTTATGGGCCAAGATAAAGATCCCTTACCAATTACTGTCACAGGCAAAACAGACTGGACATGGGGAAAAATTAATTTATTGCCAATTAAAATAGATCTGAAGCACAAGAAACAAAAGCAAAACTAAAACACCTTCCTCCATCCCACTCCTTTCCCAGGTTCAATCTCAGTCTTTCAATCCCAGATCCTCTACCTCCTCCCTGGGATGAGAAACAAGGGTTTGAGGTCAGCACTGCCACTCCTTCCTCCTCACACCTTCCACCTGCTCCACTACAGTCTTCTGCAGTCTGCAAGCCATACCCGCTCCACTGGTCTCCCTGCTGGTGGTACCTGCTCCACCATGGTCCTCTCCACAGGCTGCAGGTGGCACCTGCTGTCATGTATGGCAGTCACCCTCCTCCTTCTATAACCCTCCTGTTTCTCACTCCACATCCTCCCCATTCCTCTGCCTGCATAGCTTTTTTTTCCCCTTTATTCCATGTGTTTTCCCAGAGACACCATCAGCAACACTGACAGGCTCAGCAGTGCCCTGGTGAGTCTGTTGACACTAGCTCACACCAGTGCAGCTTGGTGGTGTGTCACTGCACCACCCGCTGTAAGGAACAAGGTTGGTGACAAGCCAGTCCCAGAGAGGACAGAGGGATAGAGGCAAGTCCTCAAAGAAGCCAGCTGTGAAATGAGGTTGTAATGAAAGCGCTTTCCCAAAGTCTCCAGTAAAGAGGCAGGAAGGAGGATGAGAAGGTTACGTGGCTTGTTACCAATTAGGGAAACAGTTTGTTTAAACTTCAGGAGTTCAACAAAGTGTTTCATCAAAACTTCTGATACTGCCAATTACATATCTCTCCCTTACAAAAGGAGGAACAGCACGAGTGGATTTTCACCAAATATCCTAAAACAAAAACTTTTTTCCCCCCTCCACTTTAGGCAATGGTGAAATATGGGCTGGAACGAGCAAGGCAAAATATAGGATAAAGAACAGGAAAATCTTCCTGCAACTAACATCTCACAGGGCACTGGCAGCACCTCTCAAAGGGAGCAGGAAAAGCCCAACTTCGTAAGATAAATACTACAGCAAAAAATACTTGCCCATGATGGAAAATAATCAAGCCAGCTCAGACTGGCATAGTTTCAAAACCCTCCCAGCTACACATGGAAAAATTCCTAGTGCTGATTTCTACCCTGAAGCCAGGAACCGTGTTGAGTTAGACCCTCACCTTTGTTCCAATTTCACCAGAATAGAATAGTTTGCTTTTTCCTCACCTTACATGTACAACCACTTGTTTAAGCACAATTAAAATTAATACTTTCCTGAAAAAAAAAAGGATTTGTGGATGCACTCTGATTGTTTTTTAAACTCCTGCAAGATTCTGGGTATCTTGCCAAAGCCTCTCTTACACCGTTAATATAGACTTTGCTTATTGATTTTGGTACAAGCAAGAAGGAATGAGCCTCTGATTCTAAGCTTCAAATATCAAGTTCTTGGACTGCTGCACCCTGTAATATGGGGATGTAATATTTGTCACTTTTTCCAAACCATAGTTATTATGAAAAGCTAGACATAAAGTCTCTAATACAGTATATTTACTATTTGTAAAAAGGAAAACAAGACCAATAACAGCCCCAAGGAAGCAGGGGTTTTCCTGCCACATCCTACCCTTTGCCATCTAAGCAGAAAACCTTATAGTGGTTTATAGTAACCGGTGTCAGAGACATAATGTGTATTAACCCAATAAACAAGGATGTCACACACCCAGCTGTTCAGCTGCCCTGAGTACTTCTACGGCATGAGCCAGACTGGAACAGCCTTAACCAAGCCAGCCCCCAGAACTTGCACCTTGCTGTCTGCAAGCCCAGGAGCAGCTACCATGCAGACTGCTCGGATGAGCAGTCCGGGGTAGTTTCCCAGCTGAGAGAGGGGCTGCCAAGCTCTCTCCCTTCCTGCCTCTGCCCTGGCAGTCCCCACTGAGAACGCTGCACTGCACCCTGATGCCTTGGAGCTTGAGGACATGGTCACACTGCTGTGCACGCACATTATCGAAGTAACTCAGTCTCTATCTGAAGGTGGGAAATTCAGGCTATGTGTACAGAGCCCTCTGATGCTGGTTAAACACCAACCTGAGCACAGATTTCTGCATATGATATGTAGCAGATGGACAAGTCTGATGCTGGACACATACATGACTGAAAGGGTTAATTCATCACACAATGATTTTTCAGAAGATACCTTGTTCTTTAAAATGCCATCCGCAGTCAGTATGTGCCCACCTGACCATAAGCACTACTGTGTGGATCCCAGCTAAAGCTGGGATAAGGGCTGCCTGCTGTAGAGGAGAGTGACAAACCATAGCTTCAAAATAGGCTAAGAAATTGGAAAGAGTTACACAAATCTGTGTTCTTATTTTTTTTCCAGGAGGAAAATCCTACCCAAAGAAAGCTCCCAGTAAGAATGCATACCTGACAACACCAATAATCTTTGATGTCACGTTAACGCTGCTGTGCAAGTTATGAAGCAATTTCTAAATCTCACACTTAATCCTGGTGTCTGCTGTTGCCGAACAATTCAGTCTTCTGTCAACAGCTGTCTCTGCTCCAGTCACTGAACGGCTCATATTCCACACAGCAAAGTCATTATTTATAGCACGGCACGCTTTCGCAACCGCCTCTTCACATTCCTTTTGATAAACCATTGCAAGTATAGTACAGAGAAAAGAGGTGATTAGTGCTTGAACACACACCTGTAGTGTGCTGGGAACCACAGCTAGCAGGTTGGGACTCTTTGGGCTGGTACAAGGTGCAAATTTCCCAATAAAATCTTCTGACCTCTGATTTCACATCAGCTGATTTGGCGGGATAGGAAAATACTGAATACCCCTCTCCCACTCCAGCACGTGCACTGCCTAACATGCAAACATCATCTTGGAAATGAGGAAAAGCCATGTTTTTTGCTATGTGCATCCAAATAAAGGAAACCAGCAAGCTCAAAAAAGAGATCTTTCTCTGTGGACTAACAGGCCCTTGCAATTCAGAAGTGTGAACTGTCCCATTTTACCATGATCTGCTCTTTTAAGATTTTTATATTCTTCAAATTACAATTAAATGGAACAAGCTGCTTCTGTGTGTCACAGTACCAGAAAATAATGTTGGCAGATGTAATCCCAAGAGTTTTCTTCATTTTAAGGAAAAAGCAGTTTTGGTCATAATCCAGGAGAACAATGCAGATATAGAAGAAACTCATGGATAGTTTACTAGCCTCATTCAAGCAGATTTGTTTCATTAATTCATCATGCTGCCTTTCCTTGCCAGCATGTGGTAATGAAGAGCTGCAAAAGCCTCCTCTGGCTGGAAAACCAAGGAAGTTCCCGAGGCAAGGAACAAGTGCTCACCCAGCGCTGACCCCCGAGTCTTGCTCTCGGGGTGTAGGTTAGTGCCTCCACTCAGCTGACTGCAAGGACACCTCTGGCAGAGGGAAGGCAAGTGACATCTTTCTTTTCTAATTGAACAGGACAGTTGATTGATCACAAGGGTTTGCTAGAGAGGCTGTAACAGTGAGAGTGCACATCTTTGTCACTCAGGGGTACTTGGTGCTTAATTGTGCTGTTTAAAGGGACAGGCCATTAATCCTTAGGGTGCCTCTCCCTTGCACAGACACTCCTTAATCGGACTTTGCTAGTTTTCAAAGCAAAATGCCAGAGCCATCTTCAATCAGTGCAAAATCCCAGGACAATTCTGGGGATCTCTGCAGGCCAACCCTTGGTTTGCGACTCCTCTTTCCCAGGCTGCCTCTAACAAAAGCTGGTGATTTCAATTTCTTAAGAAACTTACAGATCCCACTGTGCCACCCATCAGCCATAGCCTTCTGAGTTAAAACAAAGGATGTGGGAAGTGTGATTAATTCTAGGTTTTCTCGGAGAGCGGGAATATTTTAGAAAGGCCACTGAATCTTATAAGTCACATATACAGTACTAAGGAACACGTTATTTTATGTCAGGCACATCTCAAAATACTCAGCAAACATTCTTCTTCCAGTTATGAAAAATAACCCCCCCCAAGCCCAAGTCTCAGGGCATGTATACGTACTTTGAGTCTCTGGAATAATCTCACATTTTATGAGTCACATACAGTCATCCCTTATGAGTCAACCCTATTGTTTCTAAGCATTACTTTTATGACTTTTCATTAGGCTATAAAAAGAGAAGAAAGATAACATTGCTGCTGCTGCCCCTCTAGCTGACATAATCGAGTCCTCTTTGCCAAAAAAGAAATGTAGGATTTCATTTGGGTCATTACGAATGAAATCTGTCCCCAAAATGGGTACAGTGGGGTCTCAATCAGGCTAAAGGTGAGCTTGAAAAAGTTATTTCCTTTAATAAGAGTTTAACACGATACATCTCTCGCAGCTCAGTTGCCAGATACGTACTCTCCACCCGGTCCTTTCAGATGGAGGGTCATGGTGGTGGGACTAGGGTCTTGTGCTGAACAGCCCAGAGAATGAATCATCTGCTTCGTGATGGGCACCACGAGTGTTTAATGGAGATACGATCTTGCCGGCCATGTAGTAAGTGGAAGAGTAAAAGCAAGGCTGCTGGAGGGTACAAGGTGACCAGGAAATAACCTGGAAGCAGCAAAACAACCAAGTGCAACACAGAAATGTGGACATCCACAAAGGCTCCAGCAGGTTGATGAGCAAGGACTCAGCTCAAAGGCCATGGGAGAGGGCCAATCCTGCTCTGAATCCCAGGCTGTGCCCCAAGACCTGCAATGGCAGGTCCATCCACAGGGCCTCTTGTAAACAGGCTGCCCTACCCCTAGTTCAGGCTACCTACAGATCCACTATGACTGTGCAGCAAACCAGCTTGAGTTATTTGCAAGAATGAGATCATGCAAGAATGAAATCTTCCTTCTTCTTCCTCGGTGCTCACCCAGCAGAGCACTCAGACCATATCTGAGTAGGCAGGGTAGATGGGCCTTGTTTTTAAGCAAATGTGTTCAGTGACATATTGTGAACCTCTCTACATGCAGAAGTCCTGGTGGGAACACCACAAAAGAATTGTTGGAGAGAGAGAAAGGATCTCCAGCACAGATCTAAAAAGGTCATATGCACAGACTATGAAGTATACTTGTACTTTATTTTCATTTGAATTACGGGAGCCCCACCACACTCTGATTGATTTCCTGCATGTGACTAATGAGATAGCTCCAAACTAGTGCTGCTCAGAGTCATGTATCTTTTCCCCTTTATAAGTTAGCTACCTGTCAGATTACAACGACAGCTCCATTAGTTTGGGATTCTGTTGGACAAAACTAGAGCAAATGCTTTGAACAGCAGAAATCTCCAGTGGCCTGCATGCAGCAAGGGTGCTCTAACCACCCTTTGTTGCACTCTATTTCAAAGCTGAAAACCACATACATCTTAGCGTTTTTTTTATATAGGTGGAATAACTGCTGCCATTTATGTCTCTTACATCAAAATATCACACAGCCTTTCCAGAAACTTACTTCTGCATTTACACTCAAAATAATCCTGCGTGACCTTTGCAGACAGACCTTACTAAGAATCTTTAGTCATTCACGCACATAGTTATTAGGGCTTTAAATGAAGCTGATAATAATTTACATACTGAGAAGGTCTGTTACATCATCTCAACATACTAAAATGACACTTACAGTTTCGCCTATAAAGTGAGATGTAATGTAGACCAAGTCATTTAGGAGATGATTGTGCTGGAGTCAATAGCAGGAATAACTACACTGGCAAAGAAAATTCACGCAGGCAAAGGAGAACAAGGTTTGGCTTTTCTAGTGGCTCAAATCTTGGTTTTATTACATATTAAGACATTATGCATTTAATAACAAGTATTCCCTTCTCTCCTCCTTATAGCACACAGTGCAGACTTTTTATTTTTTCCAAGTGTCCTGCCTTTTCCTGCATTAAAATCTCACTCTCCTCTCCCTAGTCCCTAAGAGTTATTAGACTGCAAAGTCATTTTTATGAATAGGTGTGACTTTGAATGCCTATACCCGCAGACTTGACCTCAGGGTAAAATGGAAATACAATGGGATCTGCTGGGAAGTATGCAATTATGTGAGTTGGTGAGGAGTTATCTGAAATACAGAGGTGACTAAAGTCTGTTTTTTTGTCATTCTGTTTTTACCAGGTCATTTTGAAAATGTGGTCTCTGGGCTTTACATTCTTAGCCCACTGGCCAGATTTACAGATACCCCACGCTACGGGTACTTCAACCTTTTGAAGATCCTGGCTTTTGAGAAGTCCCTCAGCACAAGCACTGCAGTTGTTTATCACCTGGACAATTTATGCATGCAGCCCTCAGCGAGTGCCTTACGAAGCCATGTTAATATAACATCTGCAATTTGCAACCTTTTTATTTCCAGGTTGAGGTTTCTGTGAGACGCATCATTTGTATATTACAGATTAGCATGTCATGGTCCCCAGTTGTTGCTTAATTCTCCTTGTGTTTCCCAATACGCCTTCTCCGTCATAGTCCTCCTCCAGCTTCATTGCTGCTGGCCTGGGACCAGCCAACACCTCCACGGTTATGCTGACTAACTGCACAGGGATCACGGTATTGACAATCAGGACTTGGCTCCTGGAGGAGTAAACAGATGCATTGAACTCCCAGTAGCCTGGGAAGCAGCAACATATGCTGCAGTCATTAGTGGCTGTTCAGCAACAAGGGAGTCTGACACATCTTACTTGCTTTACCTTCCCCAGGAAGAGCAACTGAGGCTCTTTCACAGGACACAGCATTCTCTGCACAACCGAAAAAGCGTGAACAAATGGTATAATCAAACCACAAAACCTCCAATGCCGCTCCTGCTCAGTGCCACAGATCAGTTGTTCTCAACAGAAGGCAAAAAGCAAATGCCAGTAGGAAGACATTTTGGAACCACTGTAAAAAACAAACATAATAAAGAGCAATGGGCACTCAAGCCCAAAAAGGGTTGTCACCTCCTGATGTAAGTGAGGCCAGTTGCTCTTTGTGTCCAACCTTAGCCAGAGGGCTCCACCATCAACCAAGCTCCTGCTAGTGCTGCTGCAACCTGTGCCATGCCTGAGCAGCCTTAAACCCCCAGGTACGGGGCTGCGTTCCTCTAAAAGGTCACATTCTGCAAAAGACTGTGAGAATGGCATCTCACATAGTGCTCCTCTTCCCTTGCAGAAAACAGATGATTATGCCCTTGTAAATGACAAACCTCATTAGGAGAAACAATTTTTGTGCCTTTAACCTCGCCTCTCCATACCCAATGCACCTCTCCTTAACCTCAGCGCTCTGGCGGTGACTAGAATATTTAGAGAAAACACAGCTGAACAGGGACTGCTTTTCTTTTCTTTTGGCTTTTCTGACAATTAGCAGAGCTGAAAGCCAGAGTGCTATAAACAGTATAAATGAACTTGGGGATTAGTTGGTTGTTTCCTCCTGAATGAACATGAAAACATATTAGATGGCTGAACTTTTATGTTGAACTGTGACACCGTCATATTTCTTCATAGCTTTATTTCGTATTTTTCCTACCCTCCATTGACTTTAACCCTCTTAAAAGCACAGAGGAGGAGAGGGAAAAGGAAAAAAAAATATTTTGTGCAATTTTTATTACATTAATGAGTGAATATTTCTTTTTTCTCCTACTCCTTTCCAGATATTTAGTGGTAAGCACACTGCTCCAAAAGTATAATGATATTTTCAGAATAAAATACACAAAATCTCTTCCATTATGTTCAAATGTCTACCCAAAAGGTGCTCAGAGCTGACACTCCAGATGCTGTGTACAAAACTGAGCCCTGGAATAGTTGCAACCACACTGTATCTGCAAAAATATGAAAAAGATGGAAATGGCAAAAGAAAATGAAGCCATCAGTGAGCTTTAGGTGAGCTCAATTGTGCTTAAAATCAAGGCCTAAGTGAAATTTCCATCTTGTATGGACACATGGCTCATAGTGTACCATCTTAATTAGTGTCTGTTCAGAATGAGAGGGTGGTATTCATGGTCAAGAAAACTTAAATCTATTCCTGGTCTCTCGGAGGTGCTTCCCCATAGGAATTCAAACTAATGAGTTTCAGCTTCCAGCCAGCCTGATCTGAATACAACACAACCTCTCTCTGCTCTTCATCTGCCACATCTATTTGTGATACAGTTCTTCAAGGTAGAAAATCCATGGCATCCCCAAGTGTGCTTTTACCGTATCAAGTAGAAATGGAATTAACACTCACAATGGGAGGTTTTGAATCCCTGCTAGAAACAATACTGAGGGCTTTCCAGCCCCCTTGGTTTGCATTTCTACACTAGTTAATTCCTTATGATGCTCTCAACATGAACACAATACCCAGACCATGTCTTGTCCGGGCTTGGATTGGACACTGGTCCCTGCCAGGCACTTGGTTTGTGACATTTGGACTCTGACAACAAAGCAAGTTACACAGCTCTGTGTGTTTGTGTACACATACACACACACATACCCCATATGTTTTTATCAGTGTTCAACAGAGGATCATTTGGCTTTGCACTCATTATTGACAAACAATTAACACCTAAGTTCATTTTGTAGACAAAAGGATTTTGTATTCATTTTGTTGACAAACTGACTTGAAACCGTGGAGGAAACCCTGTTTGACAGTCCTGGCACATACTTGACTCTGTGGAGAAAATGCATTCAGCTAACTGTCCAATCAGTTATGTAGACAAAATGAATTTCATCATAATTCTGTCAACAAAATGCTAACTTGCTTAAATTATTCTCTCGACAAAATAAATTAACTTAAAATCCTTTTGTCCACAAAACAGATGTAAGTGTTTAGTGAAGTCTGGTAAATACTATAGTCTGTTAGCTTAGCACGTGCAATTCAAACATATGGCTTAGCTAAGTCAGCAGTTCTTGTCTTACCAGGCAGGATTGGTCTGGATTCTTTCAGCTTTTCTCTTCTCAGTAAGGTCAGCTCGATAAGAATCACAGAATTGCCAAGGTTGGAAGGGACCTTTCAGATCATCTAGTCCAACCATCAACCTAACACTGACAAAACCCAACACTAAACAGTATCTCTAAGCACTATGTCTACCCATCTTTCAAATACCTCCAGGGATGGTGACTCAACCACTTTCCTGGGCAGCCTGTTCCAATGCTTAGTAACCCTTTCAGTGTAAAAATTATTCCTAATATCCAGTATAAACCTCACCTGGCACAACTTGGGACTGTTTCAGAAGACCAGTCATCTCCTATGCAACATACAAGTTGACCAGAACCATGAAACAGAATCTTTTCCCTATTTTTATTTAATCACTAGGAACTGGCAGGAAGAATTTGACATAAGGGTAGCAAGCCTAAACAAATCAGTCTGCTCCTCAGAAGAAGAGAGCTTCATCCTTAGATCTGAAATTTGACATGGAGTTTCCATGACAAACCTTCAGATAAAATAGCAATTTAATAAGGGGCTACAGCTGAGATATCTTAGTAGATTTCATATTGAGATCACAAAAATGTAATTACTATGCTTTTACATGTTCTGTCCATTATACTTATTGAAAATTTCCTTCTTCCTCTTTTGTGTTGCTCCAAATTCAAGTTTAAATTCATATCTTGCTTGGAAATGCCAGAACCTAATGCTGAGAGAACTGAAAACAGTAAGAGCACAGCTATTGATACAGGGAGCAAAGTGCACGGAATTCTACCCAAGCCAGTGTGTGTGCAAAAGTAACTGCACCAGAATCAACACCTGCCCTTGAGTTCATGGCAACATTAACGAAGATGTTTCTGGTGTGCTTTCATGGTGCCAGCCAGTGCAAGGGAATTCATATGGTCCCTTTCCCATCTCATCTCCTCCCAACACACATACATGCCCCACACCATCTAACCTACAGAAAAAATCAGGGACAACACACCCTGCAGCTCAAGTCAAAATTTTCATGCTAGTTTGGACTCACCTCCAGAGTGATACTCCCTAAAATAAGAGAAGGCTGTTAAGCAGGTTTTCACGACCTCCTTCTCTGTGCTTTACCAAGCACTGCCTGCCCTGTTCCTCTGCTATTATTTTAATAATAAAGGGACATAGAGATAATCACGCCTGTATCTTTGGTGATGTTAGTCAAGGAATTTGGCAGGCCAGTGGAAAAATGAAACCCTTCAATCTACTTTTGCAATATTCTTCCACTAATATAAACAGAGGGGTCTCTCCTCTTTTGGGGGGTTATTGTGGTTACAATGGAGTTAATTTCCAGGTGTGTGGAAAGTGTACAGTAACACAAGAAAAATACCATATTAATATTTAATATAACACTTTTTATGAGCATGAAAAGAATAAAACCCATTCAAATGCAAATGCAGCCTGCAAGAATGGAGAAAGTTTCATGGGTTTCCAGTAACATCTTCATTTTTGCTAAAGACTGATTTAGTCTTGAGCAAGCTAAGAGCGCCTGTGCGTGTGCAGTTCCAGACACAGAAAAGCCTGCCTCTGGCCAAAGTCCTACTCAGTATTTGAGACACTTTTATAATACCATCTTGCTACAGCACTCATTGAAATACAGTGGGTTTATTAATCCCTTCAGAGCCACATGTTGTAGCCCCAAAGGGATGAAGCCTGCTGCAGTGTCTACCCTGCCTTATGAGACTTCAACAGAGCAGCCAAAACTGTGGGATTGTTCCCTACAGCTTTTATGGGCCACAATTTTTCCTTCTGTGACGCGCTCTGAATATACCAAGTATAACAAACGGCCTAGCCTGGGATTTTCAATGAAACATCTATGTGTTAGATACCTAACTCCTCCCAGGCTTCAGTAGATGTGGGTCTCTAACCACCACAAAGCTCTTTTGACATCTCCAGTCTCAAAGGGTGCATTTTGCTAACCACATTTCAAGCACAGCATAGTAGTAACCAGCTAGAGAAGCTTGTAAATAGCTCACAAATATTTTCAAATAACTCTAGAAAATAAACATAAACATCGGCCTAGCTAAAAATTAGGTATGCTATATCTGGTGTCACTTCTAGCTGCCATGGAATTACTCTTGATCGACCCCATCTTACAGAACACAGTGTTGGCCAAGGTCATTCCACTGAAGCAGCTTAAACAATTTTCAATCCAGTTCAGACAGATTTCTTCTTTCATAATGGCTCTGCCATTGTGCATGTCACTACCTTGTCTTCCAAATGGGTCCGGATCGAGTAATAGGTTAGAGTGGAAAAAATAACCTTGCAGTAAACAACCAAGTTCAACACCTGAATGCAGCACGTGTATTTGGAGTTACTTGAATAGGTTGCATCACCAAGGGTTTAACAACAGATTTTTTTTTTTTTTTCACTCTAGCCTGGATTTTGTTAGACCCTCGACTCCTTTTCTTTAACTCAAGTAAAACCCAAGACGATGGACTAGAAAACAACCCAAAGACACGTAACACTGCTGTCCTGAGGGCTTCACCATTTTGGCACCTCTCACCAGAACAATCTGCAGGCAACCCAGCATGTCTCTGCCTCTACACCAGTCCTGCCTGAACCACGTGATTGCAGCAAAGTGGTCAAGGACCTTGGGATGCCTTAAGCCTGCCCTCAGCTCTGCACAATGCTTCATACCCAGACCTCAAGTAAATAGTTACCTGAGTCAAAAAAATGTCTGCAAGGGAGACACATGATAGCTCAGACAATAGAGCGAGGAAGCATTGGGAAAGCAGGTAAACAGGGATGTAGAAAGCTGGAAGGCATATGGTTTTTGCTTCTTTGTTCTTTAACTCAGGTACCTCAAACTCTCCAACACCTTAACTGGGGAATTCCCCCTTATGAAGGAGAACTTCGGAGGACATAAATAAATGGAAATTTATATGGAAATAAACATCCAAATATACATGAGGAAGGGAGAGGCGGGAAAGGAGTGATTCATTATTATGCCTTACATATCATTATGCATTCATAAATTCCAAGGTAATATATTTTTCTTCATTGCTTGGATAATAAATCATCATTCGATTACAAAATGGGAGTACCTGGATGGAACAGCAGCTTTTCTGAAAAATACTCCTGGCAGATGAATGACAGGAAAATTTATGGAGAATTCAGTTGCCTGACTGTCCTGCCTCCAGGAGAGAAGACTGTGCCAATATCTAAACCTCTCCTGACAATTCCCACAGCAGACACTGTCCTTGATAGAGTGAGGTTTTTAGACCTCCCTTGGCTTGATTTTCATTATCCCTGCTTTGGCAGCCTGCAGAATGTCTAATAGCAGTGCAAAAGGGTTAGAAAAGAGCCATCCAAGCTGCTATTGAGCTGCTATTGAGCCCCTTTCTAGGATCTATGAAAAATATACTGCTGTGTTTCCCACTTAGCCGGAGCTGTCCAATCAATCAAGAAGATCCTTCAAGGGTCACTGGTATTCATAAGAGCAAAGAGTTTTCAAGAACAAAAAATGACCATCCTGTCTACTGACTGCTTACTGTTTTCTAGTTAATCTTCATTTCAACACCCAGGGTTTTTTTAGACCAATTCTTAATTTCTTTTCCCCTCTACATACAAAGCTATTTGTCGGGGGTTGTTTTTTTTATTTTGGGGGGTGGGGTGGTGGTGGTGGTGTTGGTTTGTGTTTGTGGTTTTTTTTTTTATTTCAGTTGGTGCCTTTGAGTCATTCTTCATTTTTCTCCCATTAGACTCACAGCAAAGGCTAAGTCTGAAAATCTGGTCATCCAGGCAAAATATCGCAGCTGAACCAAAAGGTACAGAGAAGGTTGCCATGTGCAAAGTCAATCCTTGCTGCAATAAGGCTGGAGAACTGGGAGTCAAGCCCCAGTTTTTCTTTTCACCCTCAATTCTGAAAGGAAATTGCCATCTCTTTTTTGAAAGCGGCCAAAGGGAACCAATATTCTCCAAGTTCTTGGGTCCCACTTTGGCAAAGGGCAATTCACCCCTTGCGGAGGACAGTGCTTCTAGTGGAAGACCATCACTGACCATTTCTTCAAGACCAGCAAATCTTGGAAATATGTAGGTTTTAATCTGGGAATCGCCTGTTCTAAGTTGAAGGACAAATTACATCCCTGCACTGGGCTTCATGGTTTTGCACTGCTCAGCTGCCAAAAAAACCCACTCACACAGAGTCCCACCCAGAAGAAGTCTTTTTCTCTAGAAGGGCCAGCTAAGGTTATCATGGGAAGGTGCTGAACATACAGGCTAGGATCTCTGTCATCTAAGATTATACACTGAACTCTGAACTAAATGTGGTAAGTCTCCCTTCACAAGTGGCAGAGAGAAGTAGTGTATCCCACCTCCTCCAAATCCAGACATCTGAAACAGATCAGATGAAACATGCTCTAGAAATGCCTATTTCTTCACAATGATTATAAAGAAAGCCTGGATAAGTAGTTCCTCTGCTACCATCTGAAGTAGAAGGAATCGGATGTGTTATTTGGAAAGCAGAAAGAGGTGGCATTTTTCATGCTAGTGTCCAGTACAGAAAGAACAAAGCCAGTGCAGTGTCCTGAATTTCTGTACGGGAGGCGTTTTATCTCCTACTCTCAGTGCCCAGATTTCAAGGGCTGCACAAGACAGATGCTGTGAAAAATCAAACTCAAGCTTCCTTCCAAATTGCATTCCTACTGGGCCCTAGCCAGCAGTATCCATCCAAAACATTAAAGACCACCAAATGTGAATCCCTACACAGAGGAAGTTGAGACATTTTCCAGAGGAATCTTCCAAGAATACCAGTAGTTGTAAAATACACTTTGTCATTTGTTACAATGGAAGACATTTGGGCAATAAATGCAATAGAGTAACTCCATCAATAACATCAGCACAGAGCTCTGATGGGTCACATTGCTCTTGGAAAAATCTCAGTCTTCCAGTCATGCTGCCATACGGAGACACGCTCTTCAGGGCCCATTTTACTCACCAACTCTTGCAGTGCTTGCCCCAAAAGTTTAATAGCCATAATTACAGTGGGACATAAGAGAATGATACAGATTTATTTGAGCTGAAAATCTCTTATCAGGCCCTCTTCACTGAGGCGTCTTCAGTTTCCTGAATAAGCCGGGCTGTTTGTGCCAGCAAGACCAGCAGAGCTGGGAGAGTCTTATCCTTTACCACTCTTTACTGTGCATAGACCTTAAAATCTGCATTCCTCAGGTGCCAAACAGCATTTTGCAGCCACTTTGGCCTTCCTGCAATTCCATACAGCTGAAGGATATATATTGCCCCTACACTCATCCCTAGATGAAATCTCTCCTATGGAATAAACAAAACTTTGACACATCTCTCCATTACCAGATCATTTGGCAGGATTAGGATGTGACTGTGTTTCACACCTGATGCAGAAAAGTATCTGCTTTGAGTTTTCACTCAGCCACAATTTGTCAGTGGATAGAAATCTCATCTCTGAAGCCCTGGGGCCTACACAGTAATGTAACAGATTTTATTAGCTGTTTCAGAAAGGTAATCTAACACCAGATTAGCATTAAATGGTCCAGCAAAGTAGACACATGAAGACATCTTTAAATATCCTCCAGTGCCCTTGGTAGCAAGAATATCTGGTTTTTAGGCAAAAAGACAGTATTTTATGTAGATGCTTTGAGGCACCAATTTGCTTTGTATACAAACTACTGAGTGATTAATGTCTTGGTGAGCTCTCTTCCTCATCAAAGCTAAAATGACTGGAAATATCATATGACTTGCTAATAGATGACTAGATAAAGCTAAATTGTAAAATGATGATTGCGCTTTGGTCTCTTGCTGAATACATGGATTTCCTAATATGAGAAATGTGATCAGGAAATAATCTGCTACTTAGAAGGCAATCCGAATCCCCTTCGGGGAACAGGCTGCAAGAGTACAGCAGTGAGGATGGTATATTAGCATTTCAAGAAAAGCCTGAAATCAGTGCAGAGAATGCCACTGAGGAATAGCTAAAATTGCTTTATCTGTTCATATTTTTGAGAAAATTGCAATATTGGGAAATTGCAGAAAGACCAAACACCTCACTTGTCTTGAACTGGACCTGCAACTGTGCTGGAGCTATTCAGAGCCTACAGTATGTTTCATTCTCCAATTAAAAGTAGGAACTTCAGTCTAGGATCAGGTTCCTTTGTCAATGCTAATGATAAGTTTTGGGGTAGAGACAGATACTGAAGCCAGTATTTTTAGCAGACGGAATATTTGAGTGACCCATCAGAGACTCCTTACAGTAGCACAATTTACTAAATATGGGGCTTCCATCACTTGCCTATCATCTCTTTGAGGGATCAGATAGCCTCAGAAACTCTGTCCAAAAAAAGTTTGGGGTTGCTGTTTGTTTATTTTATACTGGTTTGGGATTTTTTTTAAAAGTGCAATATAGATCCTTCATGTGATACTCCAAAAGTTCCCTCCATGAAAACAGACCAAACAAGTACAAAGATCTGCATCTGTTTTTCGTAACAATGAGGAGTTATATGGAGTTTACATATAGGATAAAATACTGCATAATAGAGAATTTTAGGATAGCAAACAAAAGAGCTTAAGCAACATTCTAATGAGCTTGAATGATTTATAGCTTCTTGGGCTCTTGAGACCTATTTGAAACTCCGATGACTTTCTGCTGTAGGCACAGTTAATAAAACTTGAATTTCTAATCTTGGGTTTTCCCCAAATGAAAGTTTTAACTAATCAAAATATCCACTTGATATACCAAAGCAAGTGCTATTGAGCACTCCAAATACTCACACAATAACAGACAGGCTAAAGTTACACAGAGCAATCTGAAAAATGCATCAAAAGCATGTACCAAACTGCTCTCATTTCACTTCTAAGTGAAAAATGTGTTCAAGTCACCTGGCATATGAATAAGTCTCTTGGATATCATACAAGAAAGGAAATGATCAAATACACCATACTCTCTTTTAAGCAGAAACAAACATTCGGGAAGAAATACTTTTGGAGAAAAATGAAAGCTTGCCAATACTTCTTCAAGTAATTTGCAGTGTTTTACATCATGGCAATGCAAACCACTGAGTGAACCGTGGCATATGCATATGGTAAGATACAGTCCCTGAAACAGACTCATAGCTGAACAGACAAGACAGAGATGACCTCATGCTGTGGTCTGACCTACTCTCAGGACCCACCCAGGGAATGCTTGGGCTTTGGTAGAGTACCAGCCTGGTCCTTCCATGGCCTGCCTACACCCTGTGCTCGGCTTGGCCCCCAGCACTGTCCTTCAAGCAGACTGTCCACAGACACTAGCAAAGCATCCAGGACAGTACCACATCCCATCTAAACAATTATTTTCTAACTTATAATGGACCTTGTCAAAGCTCTCCTATACAAAATTGCTGCTTAAAATATCTCCCAATATCTAACTTATCACATGTGCAATATTTCTCCCTCTTTCATATGGTACATACCTCTTTCTACACAAACAATGATTTATTATTTTAGCAATAGAAAGCTGCAATTATGGGCCAATAAAAATACCAAAAATTGTAGCCACTTTGCCTAGCAATTGTACGTGTGACAGTTTCATTTATATGCTAGTCCAGCCACTTAATTTATATCCCTGCTTAATGGTTAATTGTGGAAGTGCACTTTACTGCAACAACAGCAGGGGAGAGCAAAAGCTGGACCAAGTATCTTGAAAGAAAAAGCCTCTTTTAATAAATACCTCTGCAATTAATTATGCAACCAAAATAGCCATCAGCAAGCAAGAATATTGAAGAGAAGGAAAACATCACAGTATTTACATGTGGAAATAAACCACCAGTCTGGTAAGATGTAGATGATGCAGAAGACATACAGAGTACACCGTCGTCCAACTCCTACTTTGACTCCAATAGGAGGTATGAGGATGCAGCCCACATTATGTAATACCAATATCTACATTTAAATGTTTTAAAGCTGGCTGAAAAATCCAGAGGGAGAGTTGGTAGTTGTTCTTTTTGTTTGTACTTTGGTTTTTGCTCCTCACTGTTCAACTGGGTTTTAAAGTTTTCTAGTCTTTAGTTGCAAGGATAGAAAAAATTGCTTAAAACAAAACTAAAAAGAACCAACACCCCAAGAAAACAAATAACCAAACAAAAACCCACAGGGAGCAACCAAGCCAATATTCACAGGAATTTAGGTGAAGGAGATTCAAAACAACAATTATATGAGAAGGGCTGATGAAAATTAATCTGAAGAAATGTTAACACTGTTTCTGCATCAGAACAGAATTTTTCAATGTCTGTACTAAAATGATGATTTACAACTCTGCAGTGAAGAAAATTTACACACTGACCAAAACTTTGGTAAGGTTTAGATCAGGTCAGGGATTTCCTGATCACATTTTGCTTTTGTCAGAAAAATGTTGACTCATTGAAATTGTATCTGTTATTTGCCACTAAAAGTTTGGACAGTATTTATTGTTGCCTGGATTCCTCTGGTCCTGAATGAAATATCTGGTCAAACCCAGAGAGATGCAGCACAGAAGCAGCAGCTAAAGTGCTTGCCTGCTGTGTACGAGTCCAAGACGCTGAGCCTGGGCTCGCTCAGGCTGGTAGGAAAGTTGAATTTCATTGTGTTACATTCAGACAAAGGACTCTTATCGCATGACCCCTCTGGCATCTTGCTCAGGGTGTAAGTGAAAAATCAAAGGTTTTCCAAAATCTTAGTAAGTCACAAAGAATGGAAAAACAGCCTGTTGCATGGAGGCTTGCAAAGGTATGGCCTAAAAGCAACGGCCAAGTTTCTTTTCCGGTAGCTTCAGCAAGTCAAACATGGGGGTTTCAACTTCCTTCCCTGGTTGGTTGTTTGTTGTTGTTGTTGTTTGGTTTTTTGTTTGTTTGGGTTTTTTTGTTTTGTTTTGTTTTTAATTAACAGCCGTTCCCACTTCAGGTGTGCATCCAGCACCAAACATTACCTTCTTGCATAGTTTTTTGACTGCAGATACTTCATGGGCTGTAGCTCATAAAACACAAAGCAGCACTAAGATGTGCTAGAAACATGCCAAGGGCAACAGTCAAAAGATTTGCAATACACAGGTGACATCTTTTGGAGCATGGGTGATGAACCACAAGTTTAAAACAAGCGTTGAAAATGTATTTTACTGTTCCTTGCATCCTGACACAACAATAAACACTGCGGGTTTCTGCACATATGTGGATGGCTATGGCTCCCCTTTCTCAACTATGAGAACTAGTGATTGGACAAGGGGTAACAGTTTTAAACTGGAAGAGAGGAGATTTAGATTAGACATTAGGAAGAAATTCTTTGCTGCGAGGGTGGTGAGGCACTGGAATTGGCTGCCCAGAGAAGTTGTGGATGCCCCATCCCTGGAAGTGTTCAAGGCCAGGCTGGATGGGGCTTTGAGCAACCTGGGCTGGTGGGAGGTGTCCCTGCCCATGGCAGGGGGGTTGGAACTTGATCTTTAAGGTCCCTTCCAACTCTAACCATTCTATGATATGTACATATGGTATCACACAAAGATATCAGGTTCATTCTCATCACACTAGAAATTCATGCAAAAGTGATGAGACACGTTTCTCATCGCACACGAAGTTCAATGAGGAGAAGTACAGTCCTGGTAGCTGGGGTGAAATAACCCCATGCATCATCACTACTGGTTATGAAATTGCCCTGCTGAACAGCAGCCGTGTTTGTGGCAGACACAAAGTTGCAGGTGAGCCAGTGGTGGGCTCCCATCTGCCAGGCAAATGGCCTACTGGGTTATTCAAGAAGATCCCGGCTAGGAGACTGAGGGGGAACAAAGATCATGCTCTACATGGTGCTTCTGCTGGCAATGCTGCAACTGTGCTGCTGTGCCCAGTTTTGGATCCCCAGAAACTCTATAGAATCCAGGGAAGGACAATCAGGGATAAGGGGTCAGGGCACAAGAACTACAAAAACAGCTTGAGGGAACTGAGTTTGTTTAGCTGGACAAAGAGGAACCTAGAGCTACTTGAAAAGATTTACGATGATAGCAGAGCCAAAGTCATCATTGTAGAGACAGAGAGTGGTAGACGAGACTGTGGTCGCAAGGTGTAGCTCTGAAGGTAAGGACTAGACACTAGAAAATAATCATTTCACCAAGAGAGAAGTGCAATCCCAAAATAAAATCATTGAATGGTTAGAGTTGGAAGGGACCTTAAAGATCATTGAGTTGAGATTGAACAGCCTGTGGCTACCCAGGTCTTCTTTTTTTCCCTTTTTGAAAATGAAGTTTATGTTTTCTAGTTTCCAGTCAGCTGGAAACAGGTACCTGGAGAGGTGGTGGAAAGTGCATCATTGGAGATTTCCAAGAGCTGGCTGGAGAATACCAGGGCTGTCTTGGTCTAGTGTTGGTGACTGTCCTTCAAGCAGGAAGCTGGACTAGAGAGCTCCCTTAGCCAACACTCCTGTCATTCTGTGGCCTCTTGGTTTTTTCATGAGATGTCACGAGTCAAACATTGTGAAGATAAATTGTACACTGAAACTAAATCATCCGAGAGCATAAAACCCATGTTTAAGTTATATCATGAATATGAAATTCCCTGATGCAATCTAGCTTCAGAAGTGATCAGCTGTATAATCAGACTTTACTTATTACTGAGAAACAATTTTTAAAAGGGAGATGGAAAAAGGGTTTTGAGGGGTGGCCTGGCATAATCAAACAGCAGTATCAACTCTGATGGAAAGCCCAACAGCCATTTCTGAAGATAAGTATTTGGCCATGACACTGGAGACAGGATAGTACAGATATCCATCTGGAACTTGTAGCACAACATTAGAGCCATCTCTTCTTGAGAGCAGGAACAAAAGAAGCACAACATTTTTTTATTTCATGACCCAAAATGCATGGTCTTCCAGTGTTATCCACGCTATTCTGACTCTGCACTGTCTAAGGATAACTGTTGCTAGAGAGTATACATTCTTTTCTGAGTGATTCACAATATCTCTTGACATATACTGTAATCACTGTAACTGTACCAAAAGATAAAATTTTATGTCTTATAGGAAGAATGTTGAAGTTGAGATAAGCACTGACAGAAAAGACTGAAATCGGTGGGCCAAAATCCTCTCTCATGGCCAAGTTTGACGGACATCATGTGAGATAAAATCGTCAAGAAAGAATTATTGGAGGAATTTTGTGAAACAACGGGAAATTAATTCCATCTGAAATAATTCTAAATAGTTAGCCGTGTTAATGGTAAAACACTAAACATTTTTTTGGGGAGCTGCGTATTTAAAAACAAAAATGATAATTTATTTAGTCTATATGGACTTGTTCAGCTGTAAATCACTGATGCATCAGATAATACTTTCTTGAAAAATCACACCAAGTAGAAAAAATTTTTTTTTTTGTGCATTATCTGGAGTAGCGGAGGCAGCTGGCTCACTTTTTCTAATCCTTAGTAACATAACTGCATAATCACCTCACTGAGCACTGAACCTCAGCTCTGAGGGCTCTGTCTTCTGTTGTTAGTTTCTAAAAGCACAGGGAAGATCCTCCCCACGTGGGATTTGCATCACTAATTACTATGGAATAATTAGGAACAACAGATGCCAACTTTGTGAACTCACTGAGCCTGGTAAAATTCCCAGGGGCTCAGAGTTTTGGAAATGCTGAAATTTTATTTTTGATTTGTGTGGGAGCTGGATTGCTGTCACTAAGAGCCATGTGATCATATCAGGATTACAGTGACCCACCACTGTAGCTACAGTTGCACTGACACATCTAAATACTCAGAGTTAATGCATCCCTCCTAGTGATTTTTTAGACAGACTCTATAATTTAATATTTTAATGGAGACTACCAATGAGTCAATAATAGGGCTTTCACAGCATTATAAATGACACAGGATTCTTCTAAAATACACTGAAAA
Source organism: Thinocorus orbignyianus (assembly GCA_013400375.1). NCBI lineage: Eukaryota > Metazoa > Chordata > Aves > Ciconiiformes > Thinocoridae > Thinocorus > Thinocorus orbignyianus. The sequence goes on along the minus strand of VXBW01005792.1, from coordinate 908,233 downwards.
TTTTCAAGAGAGAGATTTGGTGTTTTTTCCCCCAGTTTAGTTAGACAGTAATGGAAGATTTTTAAAAAGAACGAGACCCTTTTGGAAAGGTCTTAAGGAAGATCTGCCTACAGTGAAGTTTGCTTTACTTGTGAATATTATACTACATTAACTATGTCTTACAAACAGAAATTTCCTTTAAGGATTTCAATAGTTGCCTTGGAATATTTAATTAAAGAAGAATATGTAGTCTCAAATGAAAATTTAAGTCAGTATTGCTTCCACTACAAGCCATTGATTAAACCCTACCTGCCTATGAAACCAGCAGACAGACATGCTTTCCTCAAATACAGTTCAACTTGAGCTGGTAAGTGCTAAGAAAAACATAAATTGAGCTTCTTTATGCTCAATTATTTGCTTAAGTTTTCATTTAAAAAAAAAAGAAAAAAGAAAAAAAAAAAAGGAAAGGAAAAGAGAGAAAAGAGACAGAAACTTCACTGAACTCATAACCACCCCATGAGAGACACCCAGTGCCTACACCACTTTCAACAGCTAACGTCACATAGGAGGCTACCGCATAAATGCCAGACTGACTTTCAGCAATGACAGCTTTCTGAATTTGGCTGGCAACTGGCCACTTGGATAAAGGTGTTTAGTGAACACGAGAAGGGACTAGGCTAAGGATAAATCTCAGCCTTCTGTGGAGCTTTGGGGACAAGACAAAGGTAGCTCCAGAAATCCCAAATCAGTTACTGGGATCAGGAGAGCTCACCTATACCTATGTGAAGGGAGGATCAATATGATTCAGACTGCGTTCCAGCTTGAGGTAGATCTGAAGTGCTCCCCAGCAGCAGAACATTCAACAACACTATAAAAACAGAGTACATTGACCTGAAACCCAGTGAGGCTGCTCTATCCTTCAGTGGTAAACCTGTTCATGAAAGTTCATGGAAAAGTAATACAACAGAGAACAGAAGAAGGTTGTTCTGGGGAGTGTTCACTGAGCCTGACGAAGCTTTCCCTTAGGCTACCTCCAGTGTCAGTTGACAGAAATTAGCTTCTTTCTGAAAATGAATCACAGCTCCAAATTCTCTTCTAGAGGATCTTCTCTCTATGGATTACGCTAACAGCCTAACGAAAAGAGCTTCTAAACTAGTCAACAATGTGGTTGTAAAAGAGGGCCAAACAAACATCTGTGCACTTGCAACGAAGGCACAGATGCCCTGGAATCAATTTGTCATTGATGAAAAGGGATCCTGTGCCTCTGGGATGTCTGGATCAATAAGTCTTGACTCTCACTACTCCAGGGTTGCTGCAAGGCTGCATCACTTAGCTCTTTGGGTTACCAAGCTTTTACAAATTAATATTATGCCTTCTTTGTCATAATTACAGAGCAATTATGAAACTAACAGCAAAATCTATACAAGGTCAAACCTGCTTCCCGTCTGGGAAACTAACTCCTGCCAGCCCCATCCAAATAGTACCTGGGGAACTCCAGACCTTTTCAGCTTTATCCCTAAAATCTACAACCCCACACTGCTTGCAGCCTTAGTTTGCACTTATCCACAACAGACGTGTCTTTAGCACATCCTTTCTCCTCATAATCCTAACTGCAGCTGCCTCATCATCCTCACCCTTTATCTGGCCAGGCTCCCACTTCTGGTCCCAAATGTAGCAGGCAGGGTACTGATCTCAGCTCAGTCTCTGTGCTTCATTTGTTGTAGAGACCTAAATAAAACAATATTTTGCAGAAGCACCTTATTTCAGTGCCTAACAACCATTTATTGGTGGGTTAAGCCATGTGTGTGATCACAATCAAGTACGATAACAGAGTCTGTGAAACTAATTTAAATTATCAGGATCAAATGCCGTAATTCCTATTTCTAAATGTATAATTTCTGCCTGTTTTTTATATGTAATTATTCTATGAACAAATGACAATTATCCAAACACTTACATTTCTGTAACTCTCTTTAAAGCAGTACTTAGACATTTGTGTATCTCAAAAGACTTTTCAGTGTAACTTCTAAACAGTGAGGTCAGATTAAAATGATAGTTCTAGTTGCGTATGTACTCCCACTCTATGCAGGGACTGTAGGAACAATTGGCTTTCCGGTTCAGCTGCTGAACCAAAAAAAATAGAGAACGAATAAAATAAAAAATAAATAAAATAAATTAAAAAATTAAGCAAACAGTCCTGAATCAATTTTTTTTTTCCTCTGCAGAACAAGATCCCCCCACCAAATCATTTCACTTGACATTCCATTTGCTTTGAAATGAAATGTTGTGTTACATATGCTTGTGTAATTAGTAAAGCAAATACTAGCTGGGAAACCTTTTAAGGCTGGGAGTCTGCCTCTCATCTGGCTGTTTTAACTCCTGTGTGGATTACAGAACTCTGATGAAAGATGGCACTGGAGAGGGTCTTCTCCACCACTTGCAGCCACCACCCTGCTTAGTGCAATGGATGAAAGTCATGGAGAGAGGGCATGAGATAGATTCCCTGCAATGGTGAAAAGAACATGTCCCTAGAAGCTAGTGCACCAACGGCAGTGATTATCCACTGAGTTACTGAAAAAACAATGCCAGAGAGACAGGCTGAATACACGTTGCCCCAGGAAAATAAATTTCTCTGGTAGTGACAGCAAAAGGAGAACTAAAGCCAAGCTAGAAATCACCCTGGGACTTGCTGAGGCCAAGTCAATATGCTAACTTCCAAACTTCACAGTGGGATATTTACTTTAGAAGTCTGTGTGTCTAGTTCAAAGAAAATGAAGCCCAACTTCAGGGTGGCCAAAACTGTACTTAACGTTTGCCCCCAAATATGGCTGCCAACCTGTCTTAAACACTCAGAAGCTATCAACTGGAAGTGCTACCTTCTTGGGGAAACTTAATCCTGCTGAAAATTAATTGGGGGGATGGGGTGGGAAGCATGGGAGAGGCAACGTCCAGAGTATGCAGAAACACAGGAACCTGTAAATGGAAGTGGTCTCAGGAGACCAGAACATCCAGGCAAGCTGCTGACAGCTCCCTGTGAAGCTCCTATTTCCCAGGAAATTTTAGTCACAGCTCTGCCACTGCTGTTATGATGACCTCAGCCCTCAGCTGTAGCCACGCTACTTGAACAGGACAGTTTTCCTTGGTGGACAAAAAAAATAAGAAAACAACCCTTGTGATTACCATTATGCCAAACACCAGTTTATGCTTATTTTCTCTTCTGGCTTCTTCTGTTGCCTTACTGCTAGCCACATTTTCACTGCCTGTGATACACATGATACACATGTCTCAGGGCAGGGACAGACCTTGGTTTATCACACTGTATTAGAAATTATGTGCTGTTCTTTTACAGAGGAGGTTGCTCTTCATAGGAGCTGAACACCCCCAAAATGAGCACAGCTTATAGTCAGTGGTCCTGATTCACACAAATTTAACACCAGCTCTCAAAAAAGTTTTGAAACCTACCAGCTCCTAGACTCACAGGATTAGGAAATTACTTTTTCATTAAAAAGTAGCTTCTAACAGCTGTGATGATGAAGGAAAATGTAGAAATGTAATTATGTGGTATCCCAAGAACCTATTCCCCCACCCCACCAAAAGGCAATGAAACTTATATCAAGTTACGTCTTTAAATGCTCACAGCATTCACCAACTAATGACCTCTGCCGTACTTGCAGCAGGGAGCACAATATCACCACTCTGGAATTTCTCTTAGCAGCCAGTAAGACAGAGCCTGTCTCCTGCTGATCAGCAAACCTCTCATATGGGAGAAGTTGTCTGAATTCCCAAAATTCACATGCAAAGCTCACATAAATCAGGAACTTAAATTTTATCCCCCCCTTCTTCTCCTGGATGAGCACTGATTTCAGAAGCTCTGCCACTGTTTTCACTGTCTGCACCAGCAGCCAAAGATAACCTTTTGATAACATTTGCAGCTCACACGTTAATGTACCATCTATCTCTCATTGTATCTCCTCACTACATGTTTTTCTATTCACGGCAATTATTCAGATTATTCTTCCTTGTTTTATCAGCTCTCCCTGTGCCTACAAACAAACTGAAGACATCAGCAATGCAGAATTAAAAGAGGTGATTTGGTTTTGAAACGCTTATCTCTGTCTCCTTCAGGCAGAGTTCCCGCCCGGCTCCTATTTGCCTGCCAGTATGTCTTATGGCACTATGCAGCCTATAAACGTGCACTGGGAAACTGTGAGCACTGCCTTTATTTTGCACTGTTATTGTCCTTTCAGTAGCGAGAACTAGGAGGACACATCCGGCCAGTTCCTGACACACTGACAATTTTAAAACTGTTCATCTGAACCACAAAATCCCACCACATTTTGAGGGCGCTTTCGCTTTGTGTGATACAAAATTCACTTCACGATTATTCTTATTTTTCAGTGTGCTGTCAAAAATCCATCTTTGCAGGATACTGATACTTCAGTGCCCAGTATTTTTCTGGGATAAAAAAAATAATTTAGAAAAGTTAATTTTTGAATAAAAAAAAAAAAGTATCAGAAAAACATTGGCTACAACTGCTCTGGCATCTTGGGAGACGGTTTAAATGTAGAAATGGCATAAGACAAGGAAAAATCATTATTACGTACACATGAATTTAAAAATGACATGCTTGAATTCAGAAGTAGCATGTTATTTACTAATACATAAATAACAATTAAGCCATATCAAGCAGTGCACATCTTAATGAAAAAGAAGTGAAACAAACCAACCCCATTAAATCAATGTGTGTTTCACCAGAAGTTCAGTTTGCTCCATAAGACAGACTCCTCTTGAAGCATTTTAAATGAAATGCAAACCAATGCTACAAAACCTCAAAAGTGTAGGGCATCAAACACCAGATTTCTCTCCCTGTGTTAAATTCTGCACATCTCTGGTAGTTTCCATATACAAACTAAAAGGGAACAACCTTTATTCACTTTTCAGCACTCAGAATGTCGTAAGATCAAAGCAGGCTGTGTTCTCAGCTCACTACACCCTGATTTCTTTTCTGGCTCTAAGGAGAACTTTAAAAGCCCCACTTCAGCAATGTGCTTTAGAGGTATAACCAAACTCTTTCCAGCCACCACACAAACCAGGATCCATCTTTTGGAATCTTCCAAGTCCCATAAATCTGAAACCAATCCTATCATGAACTCATGCACAGGAGCTTTGCTGAAACGGGTCAGGGTAAACACCTGTAGCTGATTTGATGCAGGCTTGTGTGTTTTTCTGAGTCTGTAGCTGCTGAAGTTGAGCAGACAAACCCCACGGATGATGTAATCACCAAGATGTGGTCCTGCACTCAAGGGAGGTTAAGTGCTGCTTCTACAAGGGTGAGCAGCAACCTTATCCAGGCCAGCAAACTCTCTCAGGCTGGAAGCAAAGAAGCAGGTAAGGAAAGCAGTTCAGACGCCTCCTTTTGTCTCACCCCGCCAAAGCTGTAAGATATTCTTGAAGTCTCTTGTTGTTTGGGATCACCAGGTATAGCAGTAGCAAACCTAGCAAACGGAGGGATCTGGTCAGCCTCCCTCGCATCTGCTCCATTTCCTCCATATCACAGGAACCTCCTGTGCTGACAACAAATGGGGACAATCAGCAAAAAGAGGGTTCTGTCCATTTTCCTCTTTGTCAGATTGAGTTCAATGCAGAAAACCCATCTGAATAAACATCACGGAATAGGATGAACTAGTACTAATGCTTGTTTATTGCATTCACATCTCTCCTCCCTTGTTGATAGGTCCATAAACCTGATAATCAATATGCTCATTAAATAGCTGTGCATCTGACCCAAATACAATATAAAACCAAAAAATATATGAAGATTTAGATTTTATTGTATATAGTTCTGATAGATGATGAAGACCTAGGCTGTAAAATGATTCCACTCCTCTTCATCTCCCAGAATCCTGCATATTGATATCCATTAGCCCTCGGGAATATTACTAGACAAGAGCAAAGGGGAAAGTTGTACAACAAAAAAAAACAGTATCTCGCTCAATATTTCCAATGAAAATCATTGGTAGAAAATAATAAAGTGTATAACTGCAGTGTGAATTTACAGACCTGGATATGTTCTTTTATAGAAAACGATAGTTACAGATGAAAAGATAAATATCTCTCTGCATCCAAAAACAAAAGCATTGTTAGTTTTATTCCCACAAGATCGATACCAATCATGCACTGTAGCCAACCAGAAGCAGTTGATAACAATCAGGAGGTGCTAGATTCAATTCTGCTTTAGTGACAAGGCTGGTAAGTCAATAACTTCAGAAGGCATTTAAAAAAAAAATAAATCTAATTTTTAGAGAGGCATATAATAGGAATCCATTTGTAAGTCAGGATTTTAAGCAGATATAAAACCAGAGCATGGCCCTAGTTACCCTTCAGAGGTTATTTTTGCTTGGATTTTGCTCAGAACCAGGAGAGAGAACCTGTGCTTATGCCAGCACTGTCAGCATCTTCTTACCATTTGCTGACATCCAAAATTTCTCCCAAACCAGGAATATGCTAAGGCATTAAAACAAAGATTGTCCAAAGCAGGCACACTTCTGCAGCTACGCCATGGACTACTGCAGAGCAACCCTATCCTTATATGAGCAGCCCAGAGCCTGCCATGGACTGGTTTGTTGGGCAACGGGCAGAGTCCTCTTGCAGCTACACCTGTTCACACATGCTCCAGAGTACCTGTGGATCACTCCAAGCCTTGAAGCTTTAGCATTCCTCAGGTAGTGCTTTAGAGGTCCACAGTAGAAATTTCAGGTGAGCACAGCATGAAATGTCTCTTGCACACCAACACCTGCATCTACCATTTCTTGGCTGAAGTTTCCCTGAAGCTGCAAGGAGGCCCTTTGCTGCTGGTGCCCCTCTGCTTGCCAGAATCCTTTTTGCAGAACTTCCTGAGAAATTCAGCTAACTTTCATGATATCTGGCTACTGCCTCTGTGCAGTAGCTGTGATAGGAAGCAAGCATGGCAGGAGAGCTACACGCTGTTGCAGTACCAGACTCCTCAATATTGAGTATTTTTGCATGCCCCAGAAAAAAGAAAGGACAACAAGGAGGTAGTGGAAAACTGGGAACTTTTTGGTTGCTGTTCCAACACTAAATTTCTAGAAATTTATGTGTACGTGCTGAACACAGAAAAGACCTGGCCCTGGGTCACAGATATACAAAGATGGAACAACCGAGGCTAACGTCAGTAGAGCAGCAGAACTAGAAGGCATCAAGACTTTTAAATTCATATTTCCACATGTTCACATTTCCAGATGTCTTTCACCTGTTACCATCCCTCTGTATTTCCAGATTCTCATGCTAAGAAATTCTCAAAAATAAGACAACAAAAGTATTTGAAAGTCTTTTTTTGAAAGGTTCAAGTAACTGACTATATTCCACACAACTGTAGGCAATGTTCACTGATTACTGCTGTTGCTCAGAATCTTCCCACTATATGATGATGTCCTGGTTTGGTTATTAGCTCTGTCAGACCACCTCCATTCAGACTGAAGTCTCTTCTGAGAGGCGTTGTACAAGGCAGCCTTTTTGTTTGATGGAAGAAAGGGGATTTCAGTTTTAATGGTTTAGCTATTTTCAAAATTAAATGGGGTAGGATAGGAGGGGAAACTTTTTAAGGATTAAAAATTAATAACTATTATTATGGAGATGGCTCTTTTCCCTGCATAAAACCCTGTTATCACCATACCAAAGAACATGGATTTGATATCCTGCAAACAGCCACTGTGGCAGGGACACATAGCTTACTGCCCACTTAAGTTTGGCAAAGCTATATGAAGCCTCTGAAATAAAGGACAGTTATTTAAGAGCAACCTAACTTCTAATTCCTGATCAGTTCTAGTAATAAAACCAACTGGTTACTTGTCCAACAAATGTTAAGAATTTGATGCTACAGATACTGTAACATGAATTATAGTTTTGCTAATTAATCTCATCAGGAAGACTTGATGTACAGCTTAATTTGCCAAAGCTTGTGTACTCTGGGCCACCAAAGCCAGGAATCCAGGCTGTTTATGTTCCCCCAAGCCACTCTTCATGCTGCTGCAACAGTCACAAGCATGTGACAGCATGGTTTGCTGTGCAATCAGGAGAACTACATTCAGACCAAAATATTATTTCTGAGTCTACACCTGCCTGCCTTCTGGATTTTAAACCATTCGTTGGCTTTCAGGCTTCTCTTCACAGCCCAAAGATTTAGTTTCCTTTTGTTTCCAACCTACGATTCGCAATTGATCACTTGTCTTTGGGAGCTGGGATGTACACAAACACAAAAAAATAATCTCAAACCTAACTTTGCACGTTTGAACATACAAAACCACTTAAAAATATATTAAGAAAACTATTGTAGCATCAAACCCAGACAGTTTGCCGTACATGCTTCAGAATAAACTTTTCAACATAACAGCCAGCTCAGTCAAGTTTGTTGGCAGCAGAGACACAAAACTTCCTTTTCAAATACTCCAAATGAAGAGTGCTAACAGCCCAAGGAGATGGGACACTTCAAGCATCCATTACACGCCCAGCAGCTAAACACAAAAAGACTTGTTCCCTGTGAAGGGTTGCAGGGCCATCATCCTGAAAGCAGCTTGTTCAGAACTGCTAGTGTGCATACATGATCAGTCATATCGGCGATGAAGCAAAGCAGAATTCAAGTGTTTCTATATGGAAGAAATATAAGCAGTGAAATCACAGATTTGATATGTTTGGGCAGCAGAACTCCCCAGTCACTCAACAAAGTGAACTACTTATGAGGCATGAAATACCCGACTGACCTTGAAGCAAGGTAGCTGGGGATTTACGTACAGGGAGCAGCCGAGAACACCTCTCCGTGGCTATTTTGACTCTTGGGAAATATGACACATCTCTCACATGTGATAGCTGCTGCCTCCGTTAAACACTGCAACAGCAAACACATCATTTTGCCCACCATGAGATCACAGAGAGAGCAATCATAGAAAATAAACCTCCGTTTACTTGTCAGCAATTTGCAACATCAGCAGGTTTTGATAAATTTGCAGTCTCTCTGTGTTGCAGCCTGGATAGGACAGAACATAGAATCATAGAACGACTAGAGTTGGAAGGGACCTTAAAGATTATCAAGTTCCAAGTCCCCTGCCATGGGCAGGGACACCTCCCACCAGACCAGGTTGCTCGAAGCCCCATCCAGCCTGGCCTTGAACACTTCCAGGGACGGGACCATCCACAGCTTCTCTGGGCAGCCTGTTCCAGTGCCTCAGCACCCTCACAGCAAAGAACTTCTTCCTAATATCTCATCTAAATCTCCCCTCTTCTGGTTTAAAACCATTACTCCTTGTCCTATTGGTTGGAAGACCTGGGATAAGAGTCCTGGAGGCTGTGAGACCACCCCTGGAGAACCAGCCACTGCTGGCTACAAGCAGCAGGTTCCAACAGACTGTGCAGGCACCCCAAAAAACAAACATCTCACATCAGCTGCCAAACACTGGGCAGGGTGCAAACAAAGCAATGGCAGCAGTAGGATAAAGGCAACACCACCATGAGATGCATCACTACCACTATGTCCCTGATGCTGCCAGTTTTTACAAGGAGGGTATTTCTGCCCTGGGAGGAGGAAACACCAATGACAAAGGCCCTAATTCCCTTGGTCCCTGCTAGTAAGGTTCTCCTATGAAGAGGCAATTAACTCTGCAACCAACTTGGCAGTTAAGCTGTACAGGGACATGTAATAGCGACAAAAAATAGCTGTACAGTGAAGTTGTTATAAAACCTTTGAAGATAAGCCTCAAAAAGAACAGAAGTCCAGAAAACAAAACCACCTAAAGAGAAGTAAGGGGAAAGGTTCTGAGAAATTTCCATGTTATTTTTTTATCGTTAACTAAAAACATCCCATAGCCACAACTTTTGAACTACTTACTCTAGCTCCAAGAAGAGCCGTTCTGACTGAAGTTTACACAAGGGCCCACCACAGAGACATGCAGCGGGCACTCAAATAGCCCAGTAAGGCAGTGCCATCTGCAGGTCTCTGAAAACACTCGAGCCTGTTATTTTTTGAAAGCCAGTAAAACTGTTGTTTCTGTGGTGAAGTAGCATACAGAACAGCATACTCCCCCCCATACAGAAAAAGGTCTGTCCAACAAAAAAACCAGAAACACATTTTCTGAAGGAAATTTGGACAAATAAGATGAGATCTTTCAGCAACAAAAACAAGAAGAGAGATGCATCACTGCACAAGAAGCATGAGACCTTTCAAAGCACTGAAGTGAGGGCAACTATGTTATTTTGATCAGAGATTATCTGAGATCACAACATCACCACTTAGGAAAGGGAGGACTTAGCACCTGCACAGAAAAAAAAGGGGAAAACATCTCTGACTATTGCAGCAGTGACGATCTGGAACAGGCTCCCAGGCAGGGTCAGAAAATCTACCCATCTCCAGGAAAAGGGACTGCAAAACACAGAGGTTGTATTAACAAGAAGTTTTACTCATTTACCCAAAACATCTTACGGAGTCCTTTATTTGCATACATCCATTGTTTACACTGCAGAACAGATTTGGTAGGAGAGGGCATTCCCTGGAAGGTGAAGACTGACTAACCATGCAGTGCTAGTACTGAAAAATGACTTGTATTGAGGATAGAAGGTTCCAACACCACTGGGATGAGTAAAATGGTGCACAGAGAAGAAAACATTTATTGATGTTTTTCTTTTCCTGTGGTAATACACAGCTTTAGATTACTTGTCTTCCACCAGGCTTTTGTACCAACTTAATTACCAAACAGTTATTCAGCCTGCAGTGTGTTTAGAGCTTAACCCCAAAAGAACAGGTTTTCTGTTTCTTTCCCAGGTTAATGGAAAAACAGAAATGGAGAAAAAGATATCTGCTACCATGTTGTGATCAGGAAAAAAACCCTATTCCTATTCTGTATTCTCCAGTTCACCATCCTGTTCAGTTTTGCATTTCAGCTTTTTGTTGTTCTTCGGGGAATGTCTGAGATTTGGAGATCTTGGAATAGCAAATCAGGGCAGGGAACTATTTCAGTACACAAATTCACCCAGCTAAGAGCAGTGCCGAGATTGCAGATTGAACCAGAAGGCTGGAACAATCAGTGTTCTCCAAATGCAAGGACTTGAAAAAGACCTCTCTATTAATTGCAGATAAGTACATTTATGCTCAGTATCACACTGGGCTGTCCATCAGCCAGATTACTAAATAACTGATAAGATAATGCACCCTGAACCTCTTGTCTTCTTGTAATTCAGAGTTCCGCCCATTCATAAAAAGCCAGTAGAGCTTTTTTTTCTTCCCCTTTTAAACTACCTTTGTGCAAAGCAGTTTACTGTTAACTGGAGTGGAGAACAAGGTAAAGTTGAAAGCCAGCAATGAAATAAGTCTATTGCTCTGCTAAGCAGCAACAATCCACAGCAACACCAGCTTATTAATTCCGGCCTGCAAAGCTCTTTGAAGTTGCAGAAAACCATTGCCCGAAAATGCTATTATTTTATTGAAATCAGCATCTGTTGTTTTCAGTGTGATCTATTCCTTGTCACAAAACAGCATCCGAGGAGCCCTGCTGCCTGTTTATGAGAGAATCGCCGCCCCCACGCTAACATTTGTTTATTCCCAATGCCAGAGCAACTGTGGCAGCGAGAGGTCAATACCCTGCTGTAACATTTCATCCCATTACTGTTGAATCATGCTAGGAGGTGCAAATTACAGCTCCAAGTCCTTGCTGGCCCCACACATCGCCTTGACTAAATGCAGCCCTCTGGAAGCAAATATCAGTGGGCTGGGAGCAGCAAGCTGGTCACGCCTTGCTGCATGTGCCTCTTGGTTATCTCCACAGGCAATTAATAGGATCTCTCTTGAGTGATGGGTTTTTGATGGGGTGGGAGGATGGGCTCTTGAACACTGCACAGTTGCTGAGATTTTAATTACAGGGCCAGACTGCCGCTTTCACAGCACTGGTACTCAGGTGGAGGATTGGGGGCAGGAGAAAGGTGGGTGCCAGACAGTTGCCAGGGCTCCCACTATCCATTCCCACCACCCTACTGAAATGCACGCTTCCCCTCCCACACGTAGACCCCTCACCCCTCTGTTGGCTTGTTCTGAAAGGCTATGAAGCTGCAAAAGCACACAGGGAGGCTGGTGGGAACCTTCACTTTCACAGCATCTCCAGGAATGTACCCAGATGGGCACACCACTACGGTGCCTCCATGCAGTGGTACCAGACTCCTGCTGTTTTCATAGCAGCTAAAAGGAGCTGCAATATTTCAGGGCAGGAGTGGTTTCAGACGTGCCTCTCTCCAAGCCCATGACTCCTGCATCCTACCACCTCTTCCTCTGCCTTGGCAAGGAGGTGACCTTTGCTGACAATCTCTGGGCGTCCAACACTACACACTGAGCTTAAGCTCAAGTTTGTGCACATTCTCCCTACCCAGGAAGAAGTCTAACATGAAACGGTGGCTGTTTTCCCGTGTGACTAAGAACTTGCCATAGCCCTGTTTACCAGTTCTCGTTTTTAATTACCTTTCCAGCAGCAAAGAGTATGTGCTGCCCAAGGTCACTGCAGCCCATCATCCCCAGAGAAGCACGTGAAACATGAAGGACTCAAGCCTTCTGGTGAGAGAAAAACATCCAGGCCATCCATCAGTAATGGCTGTTCATTACAAATTTCAGCATGTCGGTGCCTACGACCTCATGCCACAGAGGTCCACAAGCAGCCAGCAAGCATGACAGACAGGAGGAATCTGGCTTGAATTCGGTTTTCACAGGTTGAGTAAGGTGAGCAATATGAAGCTAAAAGTACTTCAAGCTTTCTAGTGGCTGCTTCTGTATTTCTTAGGAATACAATTTAAAAAAAAGAAAACTATGTGGAATAAAAAAAGAAAACCCAACCAAACAAAAAAATCCACAAACAAACAAAAACAAACAAACAAACAAAAAAAAAAAAACCACAACAAAAAAGCCCTCAGAGCTCTGTTAATTGCAAATATTTACCAGCAGCAAGAGAGATCTCCATGCTGATCACACTAGCAGTGGCCATCACATTATCACAGCAAAACATCAGAATTATTATTATTATTACTTTATTTAATTATGTTATTACTGCAGATGCAGAGGGTAATCTTAATACTCTACTGCCCAAAAAGATGAATTTGGTTTTGCGATGAGATCACACATTCTCCAGTGTTCTCCTTATGCAGCAGAATCACAGGCAACGCTATGATTCTGTTGTGTAAAGAGAATACTGGAGATTACAAAAGAGGGCAGGTTGGTTGGTAGGAAGGCAAAGAGGAGGAAGAAGGTGGAACTAAATTAGAATGAGGGTATAATATATAAATTAACGTCAGAAAATAGTTTTGGAGCTATAATAACTCCTCTTATTAAGAGTCCTCAGTACTACTATTTCATTCAGCCTCAGTCCTGCTGAAAGGGAAAATGGCTAGTAAATTAGAAAAAGGCAAAGGCAACACCCCCACCCCCCCCAACACTAGTTGCGAGTGTAGGGAAAACAGCAGGAAATGTCTTTGGAGTTATGCACAGCAATGAAGGGGCTAGAAGGAAAGCAGACATGGCATCACACGGACACTGAGGCATCTAATCTATTGAGCCGTGTTTTGTAACCCTGCTATGAGCGTGCTCCATAAACCTGACACTTTTGTAGGCATGTGAAGGCATCATATGAGAAATGAAACAGTACATTTACTAAAACTACACACCCTCCCACAGAACCGGGAATATATGAAACGGAAACCAAGAAAACCCCATGTGAAAGCTGTTCTTCCCATTCTATTACATGAAATTCTGGGCATGTATGTTTCTAGCACTTGCAGGCCAGTTGGTCCCAATAGCTGTGCACACGCGTGTGCATGTAGGCATCAGCCAGTCAATACAAGGGACACTGTGCACCAGCATTTTCAGCTGGTCAGTACATTCAGAGAAGTTGTTGTCATGGTCAATGTTTCCCCAAAGCCCAGTGGCTATGCAAACAGGCTCACCTGGGCACCGGCCCCATGCAGCTGAGGTTTGGAAAGGTAGAAAATCACGGTGCAACAGGAGGGGCACTGCTGAGTGCCCTCTGTGGCAGACAGCAGGAACGCTTACCTTACATTACTGTTTCAAGAAGCTCTGTACAGTCTGTACCTTCTGGCCCTAGGGTCATCAAGAAAATAAATAAATTTTTAAAAAAATATATAAAAACCCCCACAATTTGGCCCTGAATGGCAATGTATTGAAGAATAAATAGATTATTTTGAAAGGTATCCCATAACCCAGCTATAGATAAAAGGCTTGATACTGTTGCACAAGGGCGGATCAGAGTAACGCTTCTGGCATCCATGGAGTAACAGGAGTATTACACTCAGGAACATCCATTCAGGATGGAAGCCTAAATCCACAGTAGTTTAATCAAAGGAAGAAGAAAGGATGGGGAGGAAATCCACAGCAAAGAAGGTGTATTCACACTTTGAAGATGTTATGTGAAAATCAAAGAACATTCATGAGATGAAATCATGCTGTAGACAGAGGGTCAACTGACATAATACCCCCTGAATCAAAATGCCTCCTATACACTCCAAGAGAGTAGTTTGCTTGAAATCCCTTTAGCTTACAACACTAGGAGGAAAATTACCACAGTGCTCAGGTCTGTACAAGGGATGGACCAGGTTCCAGATCTGAAACAACCCTCCTCAAGCACCTTGCCATGCTGAAGAGCTGCATCTTCTATGGTGAGACAGTCCCTCTATTCCTTGCCACTTCTTTGAGCTGGTAGCTGGACTGGTACCCAATACACTTGGAGTAGCAAGGCAGGCAAAACCACAGCACAAACAAGGACATCAGCTATGCAGAGAGACCACACAGATAAAGAAAAGCCAAGAGTAATAGTTGACCTGAAAAGTGGTGTTTTCTCCAGTTAAATGGAGGACTGGAGATATCTATCACAAGTGCTCTTGCTGCCCACAGCACCCATCCCTACCAGAGATCCCTGTTGAGGATCCAAGTCAGAGCTCAGTTCAATAAACAACTAAATTTTACCTGTACTGAGCTCCCATAACCAGCGCAGAGTGATTCCTGTTACCTAATGCCACAGAATTATTACAGGGATGGCTGAACAAGTTGGGTGGCATGAAGCACCATGCTCATTCCTCAAAACAGACCCATGAACCCAATACAAGCAGTTGCTTGTTCCTGAAAACTAATCTGATCTGAGTTTTTCACCTCCTCTCCCTATTGCCTGCAGATTGCCTATTGACTGCCGAGCTGTTCAATACCCAGCATAAGATGAACCCTTTCCCTTAAACTTTTAAAACAACCTTCACTGACCCTCAGAGCTGCTCTTTCCCCTTGCTTGTGCTCTTCGGGTCCTCCAGCTGGCTGGCAGAGCTTGCTATTAGTTTTTCCTTTCTTAAGATACACCCCCCGTGGAAGAATCTGTAGATGACCCCGGTCACATTCCCTCTCCAGGGCAGAAACCACTTGAGAGACTAATATTATCACCACACATTGCTCTGAAATTACCTGTATACTTTCTAGGAAGCTTTAAATGAATGTAGTCAAAAACATTTAAAAGGATCTTACTTTAAAAGCCTGCAAGCTTCCTGGATTTAGAGGGACACAAAGCATTTCACAAGACACCTGTGAAACGTTTCTGGCCTTCTCCCACATAGAATGACCCTTAATGCCTTGGAGTTCGCATTAGCTTTGAAATAACATCTGCATTTCAGATGTCTTCCCTACCCGAGCTGCACAGCTGCCTGATGCCAGCTGGTTTGCTGCTTTGTGCTCCAGCAGTTACCAGCCTTCCCACACCCTCCTGTGAGCCCCTGGCAACACCCAGGACACAATCTTGTCCTGGCAGTCGTAGAGAGCAGCTATTATTTTGCAGACGGAGCTGTGGGATTCAACTCTCTGCTTATTTGGCCAACTCTTCCATTTATGGTTTTGTTGATTTCATTGTATTCAGACTGAAGCTTACATTTCTTTATCAAAATGGACTAAACACCTGATTTATTTTGGCCCGTGTATAACTCCGAAGAAATAACAAAGTGACCCAGAAGAAGTTATGACTTAGTTATGACTTACCCTGCCTTTGCTATACCTCACACTTCAGAATCACTTAAGACCACATCTTCATCATGCAAGTTTTTTGGTGTTTGTTTTCTTTTCCTTTTTTTTTTTTTTAGAAAAAAGTATGTTGAAATGTCTCACATACCAAACTGAAATAAAAATGAAAAAAGAAAAAAGTCCTGGCATGAAAAAATTAAGCAACGTGACTCATGACAGACACCAGATGTAGCCCTGTCATCCTAGTTTTGCACTGGGGTAAATGCACTGACAGCTGTAGAGACTCCTTATCCATATTTATGTCAACAATATCCAGAATGAAGGGAGCATATGCAGTTTTTGTGCCGACATTTTCAGCCACCTCCTCCCAGCTGCCCCTTAACTGGATTCTGAGTTAAGTTGTTGACAGACACTCTTCTGAAGGTGTGCTAACACTAAAGCAAGATTACAAGCTTCTAAATGACTCAGAGATGTACTTGTTATAGGATCATCCCTATTCTCAAAATTCTTGGGAAGCCCTCTTCTTCTGCATGACAGTTTACGGGATCAAAACTTCCCTTTGCAAACACTAACACACCTAAGTAAATTTACTTTAAGTACTAGCTCCATTAAAGCCAATGATGCACTCAAATTTGCAGCACTACTCTCATTTGCAGGATCAAAAGCTTCAAGAGCCTTTTAATTTTATAATGGAGGGGGGAAGAAAATAAAGAACAGTGATTTCCTTGGATTTGCTTTCCACCAGAAGTGGAATATAAAACTGAAACAGAGAAAAAACAGTACAAGACACAAGGTCAAAAGCTGACTCTCGCTGCCTGTCTTGTCACTTGCTGAAATTACCAGGCTCCCCAGCATGCAAGGCTTGAATGTTTGTGCTGAGAAGTAATCATGCATGAGGAGAAGGCAACTTGTATCTTTCCACCTTTTGTCCAGATGACCAACCAGGTGCTGAAGGTGGGTGTCCAGACGTGGTCAACATCCATAAGAGGGTCATAACATGCAAACCTTACTCTTGCTCTGTAGACCCCTGTCATTAACTCACAGTGCTGAGTGTTAATTGTCTGATCACTAGCACATAGAAACATGAAATTATTTGGGTTGGAAGGGACTTTAAAGATCACCTAGTTCCAAGCCCCCTGCCATGGGCAGGGACATCTCCCACTAGAGCAGGTTGCTCAAAGGCCCATCCAGCCTGGCCTTAAACACTTCCAGGGATGGGGCAGCCACAGCTTCCCTGAGCAACCTGTTCCAGTGTCTCACCACCCCCACAATAAAGAATTTCTTCCTGATATCTAACCTAAATCTCCTCTGTTTAAAACTGTTACCCTTGTCCCCTCATTACTAGACTCCCCGATACAGAGTCCCTCTCCAGCTCTCCTGCAGGCCCCCTTTAGGTAGGAAGGGGTGATAACTCCAGGGAGACCCTTTCTCTTTTCCAGACTGAACAACTCTCTCAGCCTGTTCTGATAGGAGAGGCATTCCAGCCCTCTCATCATCTTTATGGCCCTCCTCTTGATCTGTTCCACCAGGTCCCTTGTCCTTCCTGTGCTTAGGCATCTTGTACAGAGGAATATATAGCAACACCTAATTTTTCAGAACCACGTATGTTTTTAAGGCCTCTACTGACTACAGCATAACAACAATGAACCAGTGTCAGCCAGTCCATCCAATTTACTCAGCTGAAGCATTTCTGAGTTCAGCAAGACAATTGGTGGGGAAGAATTTAGCTACATCTCATCTCTGTGAAGACACATTTCCAGAAAGACCTGCTTTAACTGACCCCATCAGAAAGCTTTTTATTTTTGCAGGATCTGAATACCACAGGAGAATCAACAAGTAATAAAACAGCACGTGCCAGATCCTCAGCTGGTAAACATTAGCTGTCAGGGGAGGTGGTCTGATTTACATCAGGAATTTATAGTGCAGTATGCTGAGGCAATTCAGACTATGCTCCTCCACAAGTAAATGGGCATTATTTACAAAAATTAATAATTTAAAATTTAAAATAAACAAAACTGAATGCCACTAGGGTTTTTCATACCTCTTGCAAACAAGGAACCAAAATGCATTCCAGCGTCCAAGTCATTCTAGCCAGCATCCGCTAATCAGAAACCATCCAACAAATTTGCAATGCTGTTTTGCTCACAGAAAAGAGGACACATGAATTTGCTTCACCTTGCCTTGCTATCAGCATTCTGCTGCTTCATCCAGCAATGTCAGGAAAAAAGGAATACAAATCCAGAGCACCACCTCACTAGGAAGTTCCTGGCAAAAGTCATCAGAGTTGCTTGAGCTACTGATCAACTTGCCATCAGCCAAGGAGCAGGAGCAGTGAAACTGTGCAGAGATTAGAAGGTAGTAGGCATTTTTAAATGCACACCTGAATTTTCAAAATTTGGATCCTCTTTTGGATAATCAGCTACTTTTCTCACTTTCTTCCCACTCCTGCCAGTAAATTGGGCCCTCACACTTTGGTAGAGTCCCATGGATACCCCTGCAAATCCTCCAAGGAAGGGCCATGTCTATACACAGCGTGGAGTACATGGAAAATCTCCCTTGGCATGAACATTATGGGAAATCTGAAAGTTATAGATTGAATAAGTATCAAGAGTCCACACAAATGCTAGAGGTCACTAATCCTGGCCACATAAGAGGAATACTCTCCAGCCCTGAAGCCCTGGCACAGGAAACTTAACACCCCACTGCTAACAGCAGTGGCCACTGAGGTGGTGGGGACTGACAGAACAGCCTAGAAGAAATGCAAAAAAATTCTGCGTGGCTCCCAAGTCACTTACTCTTCTTTAAGTCCCATCTTATGATCCAACACCAGTTTTTTAAGAGCCAGACCATTTAGGATCTAAACAAGTTACCCCTCCTGGTCCCACAGGCAGGGAAGCAGCATGTGGCAGACGCAGCAGTCCCACACAGAACACGCAGACAGGCAATTCAGTGGGTGCTTTCTCACTCTCAGCTGCATGGCATATACATGTTCTACAAATGGCTTGCAGATCCACTTTCTTTCTTTTTTGCTGTGAAGTTTATCTACTTCACCTTCAGAGCTTGCAGCTAATGAGCAGAGCCACTCCATCATTTTTATAGAGGCACTCTCCTGTGGGCCGTTAAAATCACCCAGTGGCAGTCTTTCAACAGCTTCCAGTCAGGTCTGAAACCACCGAAGATATCTGAAAACATGAGACTTCATTCCAGACTCATTCACCCTGGATTTACTTTATTTAAATTAAATTTACTGACTTTGATGAAGCGTTGCTCCAGAGATTCACATGGATCACCAGGTGAGACTAGCTCCATGTGGCTTTTCACATGGTGATTCACACTGAGCGAGTCCACTTAACTATGAAAACTTCTATTGTATTTTATTAATTTCCATGACAAATTAAAAGCTGTTCATCTTAACATACGCAGGCTGAAAAATTATCAACTGTCTTAGAAAGAGGCTTCTGCTATTGTGGCTAAGAACCACATTTTCTTTAGTGCTGAAATAGCAGACTAAGAAAAAGCCTCACCAGTGATAGACTGTCTCCATTATGAAGTATTAGACACAAGAAGGACTGAAATTAAGGACTTCTCCCTGGAAAGCTTTGGACTCTTTACAACAGTCTATAAACAACATCCTTTGTCTCCTGTAGCTGCAGAATGTCCCCTCAGATTTAAGGTGCAGCTGAAGATGGAATTCAGCAGGCTGGACTGCAAAGGTCAGATGCTCAGCTGGCATAAATCAGCACAGCTCTGCTGACTTTCATGCAAGTGTAGGGATTTACCCCAGTTGAATATTGAGATGGAAAAGATGTTTTTATGCATTGCAAAGAAAGGTGCCCAGGAGCAGATGGTCAGCTGGTTAAAAGCAAACTTGTTCCTCTGAAGTCACTGCCAGATGTCTCAGAAGCTGATGGCAGAACTGAGAGTGACTGATACGGATGTGCTTTGAGCCCAGCACGTTCTGCTTTCAGAAATGAGTTTTGTTTGTGACTACCTCTAGCCAAGTGGCAGTTTGTAATTTACTTCCTCCACCAAACTCCTGAGTATGGTAGAACAGCAGCAACAGAGCCGTAAACAAATACATGTGCAAGCTTATCTAAATGGTATGCTTGCGAATTAGAGCAAAGGTACTGAAAGGAGAAGATGAAAACTGCATTTAGCCAAGCTTACCCCCAGTGACTTTACTGAAGGGAGGAGCTCTCAGTTTCTGCAGGTTCCCTTCAGCTTGCCTGTCTAAGTTCCCTGGAGCAGACAGCCACAGGACTTCACCTCAGTCCCTAGGTCACCCTCTCCTCACCTGCTCCTGGTAACAAGGAGGCACAACCATATTCAAATAAGGAACTGGCTGGGTGGCTGCACTCAAAGGGGTGCAGTCAACAGCTTGATGTTGAAGGGAAAACCCATGACAAGTGGCATTCCTAAGAGGTTGGTACTGGGACCAGTGCTGTTTAACATCTTTGTCAGGTGACATGGACAGTGGGATATAATACAACCTCAGCAAGTTTGCTGACATCAAGCTGTGCAGAGCGGTCAATACACTGGAGGGAAGGGATGCCATCCAGAGGGACCTGGATGGGCGTGATAGGCCCACACAAACCTCATGAAGCTCAACCAAGCCAAGTGCAAGGTTCTGCCTGTAGGCTGAGAAAATCCCAGGTACAAATACAGGCTGGGCAGAGAATGGCTGGAGAGCAGCCCTGCCAAAAAAGACTTGGGGGTGTTGGTGAACAAGAAGCTCAACATGACCAAACAATGTGTGCTTGCAGCCCAATCTTGGGGTGCTTCAAAAGAAGTGTGGCCAGCAGGTGTTAGGAGATGATTCTGCCTCTCTACTCCACACTGGTGAGACCCCACATGGACTTGTTGGAATGGGTACAAGCTGAGGGCCATGAAGATGCTCATAAGAGAGGTGGTCCTGCCCTCTGAGGGCAGGCTGAAAGAGCTGGGGCTGTTCAGCCTGGAGAAGGCTTCAGGGAGACCTTATAGCAGTACCTAAAGGCAGCCTGCAGGAAAGATTGGGAGGGACTCTTTATCAGGGAGCGTAGCAATAGGATGAGGGGTAATGGTTTTAAACTGAAAGAGGGGAGATTTAGGTCAGATATTAGGAAGAAGTTCTTTCCTGTGAGGGTTGTGAAGCACTGAAACAGGTTGCCCAGAGAAGCTGTGGGTGCCCCATCCCTGGAGGTGTTCAAGGCCAGGCTGGATGGGACTTGGAGCAACCTGCTCTAGTGGGAGGTGTCCCTGCCCATGGCAGGGGACTTGGAACTAGGGGATCTTTAAAGTCCCTTCCAACCCAAATCAGATTCTATGATTCTACAATTTGAGCTCCCACATTGTTTTACGGTCCCCAAACGTACATTCAAACTGATGGCATAATTTCCAGAAGTTACTATCTTTCTTGATAAAGAATCTTGCTTCCAAATATCACTATAAAGTAGTGGTGCTTGACTGGGAATTCTGTGCAGCCAGCTATCAGAATACAACATTTTAGTCGTGGGTACCTTGGGAGTTTCTGAAAATCAGCCCTGTGAACACATCAAACTAAGCACCCAGAATTTAAAGCACTTAATGTATTAGACACTTTAATATGCTGGCCCTTGATTATGAAGGAGTACAGCTGTGCCAGAAGAGACAGGAGCTCCTCCTGGGAGTGATCTGATCTTCAGCTTAAATAGGCAATATTTATTTATTTGGCTTTTAAACAATCTCTTTTTTTAGTTTGTAAAAAAAATTAGAGGCCATGGCTAGCAGCGCAAGGAAGAAACTTCTCATTAGTAGACTGTGCCAGATTCTTTATCTAAAAATAGTGTGTTCAGCAGCTTTTGAAAAAAATACCATGGTGTTTAATTGAGACGCCACAGCACATGCGAACACTGGTATTACATCTCTGTTCTGCAATACCTGTATTTCACTTGCTAATTGCTGAATCTTATCTAGATCTAAAACCACTGCAGTATTAGAACTAATCAGCTAAGGTAAGCACAGAATGTGATGACAGAAAGGGGTTTCTGCCCTCTCCTTCTTTTCTGGGAACGTCTCAATAACAACAAGAATCAGAATCAGTTAATATTAATTCACACAGCCAAAGAGGGACTCAGGTAACAGTCACAGATGACCAATACAAGAACCTTAACAAGCATATAGCAAAGCTTTAGTGAATCTAGGTCTTTACCAATAAAATCTAAATGAACAAACCCCCCATTTTCCTTCTCAGTGCTACTCCAATGGAGATAACACAGATCTTCCTCAGCCCTCAGAGGTGAAAATAGCTGCAGAACCTGATTATTTTTGCATTAGAGTCATTTGCAAATGATGAGTTCATTTATGGGCACTGAGTTAGCACAGAGGTTGATGTTGTAAAGTAAATAAAAATGGTCTTCAACTGCATCTTTCTGAAGGCATCAATACTTTGCAACATCAATGTCTCTTTCATTCAAGAAAATGTACGGGTCATGTTTCAGTGAGCAGTCCTTTGCTGACATTTCCCAGCTGAAGGCTTTAATGGACAGAAAGTGGAGGGAGTTTTCATATATTTGTTGTTGGAGTGAGCTTTTGTATAGAGGACTTCAAGATGTCACATAAATATTGTATCTTTTTATTGATTTGTAGAATAGGAACTATACAGGCAAAGAGCAAGGAAAGTCCCTTTACACCAATAAAGCCTGGTATTGCTTCTTGGGTGGATTGAAGTGGAGTTGCTTAAAAGAGAAGAAGCCATTTCATTCTTTATGACCTTACTGCTAAAAACAGCTTAAGGAAATTATCTATTTTGTTGTGCATCCACACCAGTTTGAATCTCTAGCAAATATACCTGTCAGCGTGCACTCAGTATTACTCTGCACACCGCAGTTAACGGTGTGTCTGCCAAGCACATCTTCGTGCCTCTGAAGAGAGGCACTGGCTAATGCATCCTGTTAGAGCTGAGAGATTCCTCATGTCTGTTCCTGGTACAACAGCCACTTCCTAACTTTTATCTTCCCACTAGCCCAGTGACTTCCTAGCTAACAGTCTTCCACTGACACATTGTTTTCTGTCAGGTTGGGCTAGCAAACAAGGGACATAATTAGTTGATAGGCTAGCAGTTTTACTAGGGGAATTTTCTGAAGGAACAGCTCTCCTTTATCCATGGCCCATGAGGTTTGACAAAAGAAACAGGCAGTATGACCTGTTACAAGCATACTTCAGCTGATGCAGCATTTCCCAGCTCTGCTAATTGAATTAATCTCCAGTTACAAACATCTAAAACACTGCAAATGCAAATGCTCTGGTGAAGCTAAAACCTACAGCATCTTCAGATGTCTGGAGCTTATGTGATTTCATAGGCTTCCCTTGGGTGACTTGGATTTTCATGTTTTATCATGAATAGGGAAAAATCTATTTTCTTTTCTCACAGCCACCCTTGTTAGGAGTTGCAAAGAGGGAGTGAGGGGAAATGGGGAAGGGGATGTATGAGAATATTAAATACCTGAGAAACATGCCCAGTACATTTGTGCTATTGCTCAGCTTCAAGAACGACATCTGTGTAAATGCTCTTATAACATCCCTAAAAAAAACCCCTGATGTATTATTTTCCGCAGCAATCCAGCTGCACTAAACCTATCCTGTTATACACCCTATCAGGTGAAGCACTGCCTACAGGAGAGCAGGTAGGAACGTACCAAAGGCAAGGACATGTAAGATTCCACAAGTAAGCATTTCATAAACACGTGTACAAGTGCTGCGTTGAGTGGAAAAGAGCGGCTGAAATGAGATTTAAAATGCCAGGCTGATTTCTGGCACAGCACCAAGCTGGCATACCTCCCAATTCTGTTCAGTCTGGTTCTTTATTAGGCTGCGAGTATATTGTAATTAGTGATTATATAAGATACTATCTGGTTAAATTCCTCAGCCCCTCTTTTACGTGTCTGCCACATCTTGGTGTTTCTTCTGCACAAATGAACATCCTTTTGGGGTGCGCTTGAATGACGCTGACAACCAGCTGACAGTGGAGAGACCTGGAATCAAGTCTCTGCACCACCCCTTATCTCCCACATGTGCTCAGACTACTTTTGCTCAGTTGCCTCCACTGCACAAGAGGAGTTAACTCTGCTGCAGCTCCAGCCTCAACTTTGTTGGGGAAGACCAGTGAAATTTTCAGGTGATTTTCAGTTAAACATCAAGTTTCCTTGCTGAATTGGGTGGAAAGGAAAACAAATCTTTTCATCTTGTGTCTACAGATATTTTCCCATGGAAAAAGATTTTACCATGGAAATACTAATGGATATTTGAGGAGCTCTAGGAAGTACCATCATCCATAGCAAGGGATAGTTGCATGAAATCATGCTCCAGAAGTCATACAAATTTAAAAAAAAAATAAAAAAATCTCCAAGATTGAGATGTGCTAAAATAAATTATTTGGAAGAATATAGAGCCTTGCTTATCAGTGACTCCACGTCCCCCACCAGGTAACATACAGTAAGCTTCACCAGCCAGGTAAAGTCTGAGAGAACAGTTTCAAAACACTTTGCCGACGCCTTCTAGCTGCTGGCACCCAAAATACAGCTATTAGCACTCATCTTGGGACAGGATTTTTCCTGTGGTTTTCCTTGCAAGGAAGAGATGTCTGAGATTGAACACTTGCAAAAAACCAATTAAGGACAAAAAAAAAAATCAAAATATATATATATATAAAAATCAGAATAAAACTACCAAACCACTTCCCAACCAACTGGGCAAGCTGTAGATCAAATACATTTTTAGGATGCTGGCAGAATTTTAGGGTCAAGGTGTACCTTATTGCAACTTAGGTGGCATGTGCGTCGGCAATCATTAAAACGAAGAGATGGGTCTGCATTTTCTGAAAGTCAACCATTTTTGGGGATACCACTGTTTATTAAAAACACTCCATTGCAAGTTCTACTTGTTAACATTTTCTGGGCTTGCTGGTAAGACAGTAACAGACAATGGGCAAGGTATTTTGGGTAATTACCAACACAGAGGACTTGCCCCCCTGGTATCTTTTCAGTGTTTTAATGTAATTGACATCTAATGAACTTGTGCACGCCCTTCACTCCAAAGATGCCTTTTGGTCTCATTCACCTCATATACCACATTTAAACACAAACATGCCAAAAGAATTATAATTACAACATTGCAGTAAAGTATTTTCAAAAATAGCGAGATGTACTATTCTGTTCTGAGGACACGTGCAGAGAAATGAGCTAACTATACACCCGCCCATCTGAACGCTGACTACGGAGTTTATTCATCCCAGTTGCAAAAATCATAAATAGAACAGGAAGGTGAATCAGAGGGTACAGTTTTATGGCTATAATTTTGCTTCCCTCTTCAGATCAGATGTCTGAACTGAAAGAATTAAAGCCCACCAGACATCACACCACACGAGTGTGCTCAAAATGCTCAGCAAGGATAATACTCAATATAAAGCAAACGAAATATTTAAAGGAAGATTTTGTAGGCTACTGTTTCAGATGCAAAGAACCACACTGAGGAGAAGGTTTGAAGAACAAATCTCAGTTTAAAGAATTCCTGATTTAAATGCTTAACTGTATAGCTTTAAAATTTTCTCTCTCCAAAGTTGCTTTTAACTAGTTGTGGCATTTGAACTTAATAGTTTTGGGTTTGCTTTCACCTGAATTTCCAAAAATTTGCTGAGTATGAGGAAGAATCACTAGTTTTGCTCTGTCTGTGATTCACTCAAGAAATGGCACACAGCAAAATCAGATTCACCAGTAGGCTGCAATTGCCAGTTACTTGACAGGTGGGTTTATTACCAGACACAGCAATTTACAGACACAATCTGACATTTTGAAATGTCTGTTCTCATACTGCTGTAAATTTCTCACAGCAACTTA
Source organism: Thinocorus orbignyianus (assembly GCA_013400375.1). Classification (NCBI taxonomy): domain Eukaryota; kingdom Metazoa; phylum Chordata; class Aves; order Ciconiiformes; family Thinocoridae; genus Thinocorus; species Thinocorus orbignyianus. The sequence goes on along the minus strand of VXBW01005792.1, from coordinate 882,355 downwards.
CATTACATTTAGGAAACAATTCAGAAAGGTCTAAAATAAACCTGGCTCCTGCTGCTTCAATGTCCCTTAAATCAAGACTATTTCATGTTAAGCAAAGAGCCAATGAATCTGAAGAGTTGGTATTTTGAGAAGGAGCTGTTTCTCTTAAGCATCACAGAAAGGCTTCAGAGAAACAGGTTGCAGACCTTCCTTCCAGCTCTCAGTTCCTTCAGCTCCCTGGCTGGAAACCAAATGCAAATCTTGGTCACTCTGAAAGTATCAAGGGTAAAAATCTCAGCATCAGTGCTAACAGGTCCCCTAACTGCAGCAGAGCAGAATTTCACACCAAGAAAGGTGAGCAGAGTACAGGACTAATGTAGGGGTAGTGCAATTTTCCCTCCCTCCATCAACACTTGGATCTTGGGATAAAGTATTGATAACAAATGGCTGTCACTCTCCCGTTTTTTGTGAAAGCACATGGAGCCCCCTTACTTGGCATAAACCCACACCACAGAAAGATTAGTCCCTTGTCTGGAAGTGCTGTTGCATTGACAAAGCCCTTCTGGATTGACCCAGTTTAAGATTTCTCAGATCTATTAGGTGACTCTAACCACCAGTGCCAGTGTGTGAGGTTGCAGTCTTGGTCTTCATAAAACCTGTGACAAAATCCTGCAGAGCTGAGTGGGGAAATAAGAAGTCTTTCTGGTGCAGACTGCCAAGCCGCTGGTAGTCCAAGGAAAGGGGGCTAGTAACCAAAGGTCTCCCAGTGGAAGAACCTAAACATACCACTACTTGGGGGTGAAAAAAGGCCGGGGGATTCATGATTGAGTCTTCATCTTCTATTGCATTACCCAGTCATTTTATATGAAATATTATTTGCATTGTATTCACAGTTTGCCACCTGTCCTGGTTTGAGTGACAGAAGATTAATTTCTTTCAGTAATTTTACTTTTCAGTAAGGTCTCCTCTAATCCTAGGGAAAACTGCATTTTCGGAAGATGCCAGTGTCTGAATCTGTGAAAAATATTTACTTTATAGCCAGCTATAGTATGCAGGTTTCCAGGTCTCAGTATTTTCAAGCTAACCAAGCGTAGGACCAAGAAGAGCAAAACCTGGGCACTTGACTCAAGCTGGCCAACAGAATTATTTCATTCCATGAACATCACATTCAACATAAATTAGAAACCTTGCTGAGGATTTTTCCTCCTTCACGATGACTGAGATTCTGAGAACTTCTTGCCTCGGTCCCAAAACTCCAAGGCCTTCTCTTCCTCCTTAAGCCATAGTGCTTGCAGTGTCCATCATTAGCTGTCCACTGTTGGGGGTGCACAACTTCCTACTGGTGTAATTGGTTGAGTATAATCCTCACATATCATATTGGTATCAGGATCAATATCAGTTCTTCTTCTCATAAGAAGCATTTATTGTTATTTAGCATTATGCTATTAAATCTGTTAGTATTTCCACCCTCAGGTGTCCTTGGTTTTTTCTCCTCAACTCCCTTTCCTGGGACAATAATAAATTGTTGTGGGTTCTTCAAACCATAACGCTACCATACCAATAATATCCTACTGCATTCAGCTCCATTGTCTGGAAATCACCTACAAAGGACTCCCAGGAATTGGTGGGTGAAGTGTTAAGCTAAGACTTCTTCATTTCTTAGTTTTGGATCACTAGATCACATTTCTTGCTTGGGAGAGGACAATGCAGAGCGAAGGACTGTTGTCCTGCTCTTGTGCTCTGAAACCACATCTTCAGCTGGACAGTGGTAAGACTCAGCTCTTCATTTGCAAAGCTCCTAATGAAATAAGGGCCTGATGCTTGGGAGGGTTTGTGGAACACAAAGCACCACAGTTATTATCTAGTGGGTGTATTTCACTAGGAGCTTTATGAGTCATTATTACTTGTCTCATTTGGGATAAGGAAGTAAAGCACTAAACACAAAAGGAAAATCTACTGCACTTAACACCTGCCTTGGCTCACTGCAAGGAGCCTCCTGGATGTCTCTGGGAAAGGGGGAAGTAGAGGAGCTCTCCAGGCTGGAGGAGAGGCTTAAGGACTCCTCTGAGCCTTGGGCAATATTAGATCTGCATTTCTGCCTCTGCTGCAGGCTCCCGGCATTGTATATCTGCACATCAACATCTCCCCTCTACAAAACTATGAAAGCATTCCCTCCTCCCATGCACTTTCTGCCTCACCTACTTTGTGACTCTGGTTCCTCAGAAAAAAAGGCACCCCTTTCTGCAGCATTTGTAGCACTACTGAATCCAAATTGTGACTGGTCCTCTAGACGATACTTTAAAATAAACACCAACAGAAATCCTTCCTAAACGGTTGACTAATTTCCCAACACCCGTCCCCATTCCCAGGTACTAGGAATGTCCTGCAGCCATCCCCAGAGCCTCCCCAGAAAATCCACAGAAGATGAAGTACTTGGAGCAGAAAGCAACAATTGTCATTTCAAGGTAAAAGCTAAGATGCCAAAATTTGCCTCCCTGATAAACGAAGAAGAGATATATTTGCACATTTTTCTAAAAGAACACGTATGAAGATTTGCAATGCAAGAAATCCCATGTGTAAATTCCCAGGACAGCAAATTATAAAGCAGTTCATTCTTTCTTTTTTCCCCTTCATCCTAAAAAAAGAAAAAAGAAAAAAAAAAAAAGAAAAGAATTCAACACAAGTTCTTTGCAACTGAGAACTGAGGTCAGTGGGTAAAACACTGCTTTCTGCTGCAGACCCAAGAGTCCTCTTGCAAGAGGATCCTAGAAATAAATATGCCTCTGCAAAACCCTCCAGCCTTGATAAAATAACATTTTGACTGAATTGTTTTACCCCACAGTGTTCTCACTATCTCCATTCCAGTGACAATTAAGTTAAAAAACATTACATCTTGAAACGTTTCTCCTGTTCTGTAACTGTCATAAAGAATTTATAAAAGACACAGCCTTTGTGTTCAATTCTTTTGTAAAACACTATTAAATCTTCATTCTCACTTTATATTACAGTTAGAAGCAATTTTATTAAAGTATTTATGATTACGAAGGGCATAATCTGAAAAGAATCCGTCTCTCCTTTTAATATCTTTATCAATAATCTGGATGAGAAGATCAAATGCACCTTCAGTGTCTAAGTTCACAAATGACACTAAGTTCCGTAGGAGTGTTGATCTGCTTGAGGGTAGGATAGCTCTACAGAGGGATCTGGACAGGTGGACCCATGGGCTGAGATCCAACAAGGCCAAGTGCTGAGTCCTGAGCTTGGGTCACAACAACCCCATGCAGTGCTACAGGCTTGGGGAAGAGTGGCTGGAGAGATGGCTGGCAGAAAAGGACCTGGGAGTGCTGGTCAACTCTCAGCTGAACATGAGCCAGGAGTGTGTCCAGGTGGCAAGAAGTCTACCAGCATCCTGGCCTGGATCAGGAATAGTGTGGCCCCAGCACAAGTGATCATCTCCCTGTACTGGTGAGGTCCCACCTGGAGTAGTGTGTCTAGTTTTGGGCTCCTCACTACAAGACAGACATTGAGGTGATGGAGCATGTCTAGAGAAGGGCAGTGAAGCTGGTGAGGTGTCTGGAGAATGAGTCTTATGAAGAGCAGCTGAGGGAACTGGGATTGATTAGCCCGGAGAAAAGGAGGCTGAGGGGAGATCTTATGGCTCCCTGCAACCACCTGAAAGGAGGTTGTAGTGAAGCGGGGGTCAGTCTCTCCTGCCAAGTAACAAGCAGCAAGACATGAGGAAATGGCTTCAAGTTGTACCATGGGAGGTTTAGATTGGATATTAGGAAAAATTTCTTCACCAAAAGGGTTATCAAACATTTAAACAGGCTTGTCCAGGGAAGTGGTGGAATCACCATCCCTGTAGGTATTTAAAAGATGTGTAGATGTGATGCTTGGGAACATGGTTTAATGGTGGACTTGGCAGTGGCAGCTTAAAGGTTGCGCTTGATGATCTTAACGATCTTCTCCAACCACAATGATTCTATAACAAAAGAACAGGAGTGCGAGCAGTGAAATTACAAGTATGCCAGTGTCAAACAAATGAGAGATGCACGTGGGTACCTTATGGAATTTCCTGTTGCAAGATGTTGAAATGTCAGAATGGACTGAATTGAAATGCAATCAGACAGCACAGTTAGGAATAGTAAGAACACTGCACAAGCACGGAGATGCCATTGCTGCAGTCAGATGATGGCTTTACTCATGATGGCTTTTCCTGACCATGAAGGCAGAAGATAGACCTGCACCCCCCATCCATTCCAACAGCAAAAGGTCCATCATGTCATAATCAGAAATTGTCCAAGCCTAAAGGTGACATTATTTCATGCATACACAATTTCCCTGTTTATCATTTCCAAGATGCAAACTTGGACTTGGTTGGCCTGATTCCAGAGTTCCTATCTTCAGATACTAATTACACTTGATGTTACTGATAGCACTATTGCTATGCTGTACAGCAAACTGCACACCACTAGGTTACGAGTAATGAAAGTGCAATCAAATGTGGAAGAAAGGATGTTTTGCAGGCCTTTGAACTTCAATGTTTTCCACAAACATTGTCTTGCATTTCTGATTGTGATTTTGTTTCTAAGGCACCGTTCCCTCAACTTTCACACGAAAGTTGATGCTTTCATTGCCTTGGTACACATTTGAGATCTCAGATGAGGATGGTGAGATGAGGCTGGTATCTGAACAACAAATACTGGAGAAGTAGCTGCATTCCCACTGTATTACAAGTCCAGGTCACAGGCAGAAGCTGGGCACAGCAGAATAGCATGCTGCTCCAATGGCTAATGCACCTGATTTAGCCAGTATGGAATCAGTGTTTCTAAATAATTTTTCAAATTATTGGAGTAATTTGCTTCCCCTGAAATGCGGGAATGAGAAACGATCTAGTTGATTTCCTCTTGTACATTTGATTCCAAAGGATGTAATTTACTTCCTTCCGCAACAGCTCTGAGGAGTGCTCAAGAGGCTCAAAACTTCAGGACAGAAGACACAAAACCATCTGGCATGTGAAATGAGGGACGGCAGCCCCTCCAGATGGCAGCTGCAATGAAATGAAGAATCATCATGGTTGCTATACAGCTCTTTACATTTCCTTCTCTACTGCTGATTGCCAAGAACCCCCCCCGAAAACCAAGTGACAAGCTCTGATGAAAGGTTTCATCACAGCCTCTAAAAAACAGGGCATGCATTTCATTATGAGGTGGGGAGCTTTATGGTATACATTGACTACAAGACTCACAAGGACAAACGCATATAGAATAGAGAGGTGGAGCTCTGAAAATGAGAATAGCTCAGTTTGCTCAGTATCTGACAGAAACCAGGAAAACAAATGCAGCTAGATCAGGTGAAAATCATGATCAAAACCACACAAAGCTTTCTTCATTCTTAACCTCACATATGTTCAGTTTCTAATATCACATTAGGTTTTTTTATGAATCTGCACTGTGGAAAAGGAACATAATAAATTCCTGCAGGATCCAAACCAATGGGGTTACCCTTCACAGGAAAAAGCATAAATCACAAGCCTAGTATCATGATGTTTGCATGATAATGTTTTGCTGTTGGTGCTTGCCATTTTGCTTTCACTGCACCAATTTTTGTTAACATGTATTTATGCACACTAAAGATTACATAGAAGTCATTCAGCAAGGATAACACACAGTAGGATTTGGAAGAGTGAAATCAAATAATCCCATCAGCTTTGCATTTAGTACCCGGCTAGAAAAAGGGACAAGATCTACAACATCCTTTCTTGTTTACCTAGTGTAATTGCTTTTGAGCTTTCTTGAAAGTGGATTTGCTGAGAAACATTGTTTTCTCTCCAGTAAGGTTGGCTTTCATCCCAATACACAAAGTTATGTGACCAGAGAAAATAAGGGAGATAGAGTAAGATAACCTTAAAGGCCAATGCCTCTGCTATTTATTTCCCGAGTTTCTGATCATCTTTATAAATCACATTTATGCAGAATNCTCTGAAAATGAGAATAGCTCAGTTTGCTCAGTATCTGACAGAAACCAGGAAAACAAATGCAGCTAGATCAGGTGAAAATCATGATCAAAACCACACAAAGCTTTCTTCATTCTTAACCTCACATATGTTCAGTTTCTAATATCACATTAGGTTTTTTTATGAATCTGCACTGTGGAAAAGGAACATAATAAATTCCTGCAGGATCCAAACCAATGGGGTTACCCTTCACAGGAAAAAGCATAAATCACAAGCCTAGTATCATGATGTTTGCATGATAATGTTTTGCTGTTGGTGCTTGCCATTTTGCTTTCACTGCACCAATTTTTGTTAACATGTATTTATGCACACTAAAGATTACATAGAAGTCATTCAGCAAGGATAACACACAGTAGGATTTGGAAGAGTGAAATCAAATAATCCCATCAGCTTTGCATTTAGTACCCAGCTAGAAAAAGGGACAAGATCTACAACATCCTTTCTTGTTTACCTAGTGTAATTGCTTTTGAGCTTTCTTGAAAGTGGATTTGCTGAGAAACATTGTTTTCTCTCCAGTAAGGTTGGCTTTCATCCCAATACACAAAGTTATGTGACCAGAGAAAATAAGGGAGATAGAGTAAGATAACCTTAAAGGCCAATGCCTCTGCTATTTATTTCCCGAGTTTCTGATCATCTTTATAAATCACATTTATGCAGAATATTTTGCAGAATAAATGCAAAACTGTGGATTACATAGTTTATAATTACAGTAAACTTTAAAATTGATTGAAGTGATATCACTGAAAGTAATTGTCAAATGTAAAATTTAATAAGCAGCAGAAAGCAGATTATTTGGAATAACTCATTTTAAATCTACTTTTCTGAACAACAACAGAAAAAGAAATATTACCACTGAACTTTTTGGACGAGAGAGAACTGGGGTTACCAGCATTTGCTAATGTCCGGTTTCCTACTTGCCCTAGTCCCACTGCTGGATTAGAGTGCCATTTGGGAATCAGAGTGAAACTAGAACATGTGAGATTTGCTTAGTTTTTTTGATGAAGGCAGCTGGGGTAACAAGAATACCAAGAGTTCATGCTTCCTCAGAAATCACAAATCCCAGTCCAAAGCCCCTAGAAGCCTGCAGGATTCTTTTCACTGACTTCAGCAGGGTTGGACCAAATCCTTATGCATGCTGTGGCTTCTGAGGTTGGAAGTGCTTCAAGCTTACCCTGTTCACGTCTACCGATTTGCTCTGCAGGGAGATGATTTATTTATTGCCTCAAAATTCTTTTTCAGTTGTTTAATACAAGTAGTTTATCATTGTATTGAGGAGCTCACTGCAGGCAAGAGAGAAGGCAACAATGCCTTGTACTGGCTCATGAAACTCCTTTTTCTGATGCAGAGAAGGTGAGCTGGAGGAAGTCTTGTGCTGATAACCTGCAATTAGGCTTCAGAGTAGGGGACCAAAGAAGACAGACAGACAAGAAAGGAAAAAAAGAAAAAGAAAAAAAAAAAAAAAAGAGAGAGAAATGACAGGTATCTTGAAAAGAAAATGACAGAGAGAAGCACAGAAAAAAAGAAAACAGAAAGATATACTGAAGTCAGTATGAGGAACTGCTAGACAAGGAACTACTAGACAAGCTCAAAATCAAAAAGGACACCTATAGAGGGTGGAGGCAAGAATGGGTAGACTGTGTGGAATATAGAGAAACTGTCCAAGCAGTGAGGAACCAGATCAGGCAAATGAAAGCCCAGATACAACTATATCTGGCCAGGGACATCAAAAATAATACGAAAAACTTCTATAGATATGTCAGAGATAAAGGCAAGACGAGGGAAGTTGCGGGCCCTCTCCAGAAGGAAACAGGAGACCTAGCCACCCAGGATATGGATAAGGCTGAGTTACTGAATGACATTTTTTTGCCTCAGTCCACACTGGTAAGGGTGCTGTCCAAGTCACAGAAGGCAAAAATAGGGGCTCTGAGAATGAAGAACTACCCACAGTAGAAGATCAGGTTCCAGACCACCCAAGGAACCTAAAGGTGCATAAATCCTTGAGACCTGATGAAATCCATCCTTGGGTCCTGAGGGAGCTGGCGGATGAAGCTGCTTTCCATCATATTTGAGAAATCATGCAATGTGGCAAAGTTCCCACTGACTGGAAAAGGGGGAATATAACCCCGATATTCAAAGAAGGAAAAAAAGAAGACCCAGAAAACTACAGGTCAGTCATTCTCATCCCTGTGCCTGGGAAGATCATGGAGCAGATCCTCCTGGAATCTCTGCTAAGGCACACGAAAAATGAGGAGGTTATTTGAGAGAGCTCACAGGACTTCACAAGGGCAAACCGTGCCTGACAAATTTGATGGCTTTTTATGATACTGCCACAGATTCAGTGGACAAGTGCAGAGCAACGGATGTCGTCTACCTGGACTTACGCAAAGCATTTGACACTGTCCCACATGACAACCTTGTCTCCAAATTGGAAAGTCACAGATTCGATGGAGGGATCACTCAGTGGATAAAGAATTGGCTGGATGACCACACTCAAAGGGTTGTGGCCAACAGATCAATGTCCAAGTCGTGACCAGTGACAAGTAGTATTCCTCAGGGGTCAGTAGTGGGACAAATACTACTTAACATCTTTGTAGGAGACACGGACAGTGCGATAGAGTGCACCCTCAGCAAGTTNAAGCTGCTTTCCATCATATTTGAGAAATCATGCAATGTGGCAAAGTTCCCACTGACTGGAAAAGGGGGAATATAACCCCGATATTCAAAGAAGGAAAAAAAGAAGACCCAGAAAACTACAGGTCAGTCATTCTCATCCCTGTGCCTGGGAAGATCATGGAGCAGATCCTCCTGGAATCTCTGCTAAGGCACACGAAAAATGAGGAGGTTATTTGAGAGAGCTCACAGGACTTCACAAGGGCAAACCGTGCCTGACAAATTTGATGGCTTTTTATGATACTGCCACAGATTCAGTGGACAAGTGCAGAGCAACGGATGTCGTCTACCTGGACTTACGCAAAGCATTTGACACTGTCCCACATGACAACCTTGTCTCCAAATTGGAAAGTCACAGATTCGATGGAGGGATCACTCAGTGGATAAAGAATTGGCTGGATGACCACACTCAAAGGGTTGTGGCCAACAGATCAATGTCCAAGTCGCGACCAGTGACAAGTAGTATTCCTCAGGGGTCAGTAGTGGGACAAATACTACTTAACATCTTTGTAGGAGACACGGACAGTGCGATAGAGTGCACCCTCAGCAAGTTTGCTAGAGACACCAAGCTCAGTGGCATGGTTGACACAGGGAAAGGATGCCATCCAGAGGGACCTGGACAGGCTTGAGAGGTGGGCTAGTGCAAATGGCATGAANGTTTTAAATTGGAAGAGGGGAGATTTAGATTGGATATCAGGAAGAAATTCTTTGGTGTGAGAGTGGTGAGGCACTGAAACAGGTTGCCCGGGGAAGCTGTGGATGCCCCATCCCTGGAAGTGTTCAAGGCCAGGCTGGATGGGGCTTTGAGCAACCTGCTCTAGTGGGAGGTGTCCCTGCCCGTGGCAGTGAAGTGGAACTGGATGACCTTTAAGGTCACTTCCAACTCTAACCATTCTGTGATTCTGTGATTCAGTTCTCAGTTATACGAAATCATCCTTTTAAGAGTACTGAGTCTGCCACATTTTGAGGTGATCATGATCCTGGGAACAAGATCTTTCTGACCATTTATGGTAAGGCAAGCTAAGAGACTGTCCTTCTCTTTTTACATGACTGGCCATACCCCGGTGGGCTTCTATGGCCAGATTTGGCACTGCAAATCCTCTTTGGAGCTTCTGGCAATGAATTGCACTGATGTTCAGCAGCATAACAGGTGATCCAGTCTCCTCCAGTGTCGTGGTTCAGAGCAAATCAGAACCGAAGGACAGATAGCCCCGCCCCCGCCCCGCCCCCTGCCTTCCCCTTTTTTAAAAAAGGAAAAAGGAGAGGAGAGGGAGAAATTAAAAAGATTCAGGAGTTTAGAAAAGCTAAACTACTTCAATAAAAACATAAAGAATAATAATCCGATGAACAATAAAAGAACATTTAAAAAAAAAAAGAAAAATAAAATAAAAATATACAGTATATACAAAACTGTATTACGCTCCCAGGATGACGACCACGTCACCAGCAGGCAACAGTCCCAGGCTGGAGTCGGTGATCGACAGGAGCTGGATTCCAGATCTGGAGTCAGGAACGCTCGGATCGGGATCGAAGGCAGACGAACAGGCAGGGTCCTCCTTGGACATCGG
>VXBW01005792.1:839992-872105 GCA_013400375.1 Thinocorus orbignyianus | reverse complement strand
CTCAGCTTTTATACTGAGCATGATGCGGATGGGATGGAATACCCCTGTTGGTCAGTTCTTGGGTCAATTGTCCTGTCCACTCCTCCTTGCAGGTGGGACCCTTCGATGCTTCCGCTTCCGACCCTCCAACGGGTATAATAACAGAACTACCTGACCTTCTCTGTTCCAGCAATAAGGATAAGCAAGGGCCTGTCTGAATACCATTCCTTGATATAATTGGGTCTTATCACTGTGAGACGAAGCAGTTTCTCTGAACAGTGTGCTGTTAATTTCAGAGTTTAGTTAGTTAGAAGAGGCCCAGCTAAGAAAGTAAAATTGTAGAACAGAAAATTGGTTCATTTTACCCCAAACCAGGACATCCAGCTTACTGCAGGGATTCCTCCATGGATTACATCCCACCTCAACTAGATTATGGGTTTGGCTCAAATAAAGACACTCTTTATCTACATTATTAAAGGAAGTGAGGAGGACCAGGGTAGCTGCAGTTGAAAAAACGCTAAGTGCATTTTAGGACTCTTCTGTCCAGAGAACAGCCAACAGAAACCGAATCACACAGGTATTTTTCCAATAAAGCCACATCAGAAACCCACACATAAGCTACATCTGGCTATATTTTCGCAAAGAAATAAACTGCATTTGTTCCTTAGGCTATTGCCCCTCAGGACTGTTACCAGGGTTTTCAAATTACATGAGTAACTACATTCTTCTAAGTCTTTGCGTCTTCTTCCTAATTAAAACATCTCTCACTCTTATCAAAGTAGAGATATTAGCATTCTGGGCCAGCTTTTATTCTTAGCAATTGTCTGTGTACTCAGAGAGAAAGCCAGGGAAAGAAAAAGGGGAGTTAAAAAAAAAAAGCCAAAAACCAAACAACAAAAACAACAAACCAGAAAAATCCAAACCGGAGAGACAGGCTGCATCTCGTATATCCAAATCAAACGTGTTTTAGCAGGTCTTTTCTAAGCTCCCCCTATCCTCACTGGCCATCTCACTATTTTACAAAGCTGTCACCATATGGAAGATATTTGGCTTCAGGGAGAAAATGATCAAGATGAAAGAATTACTTACTCCACTTCTACCAACCTCGTGAATCATTCAAGTTTCTTACTGCAGTTCGCAGGTATCTGTCACATTCTGGATTTAAGCCATGTACAATGTAACACTTACCAATAATAATTCAAAATATTCTATTAACCTCCCTTCAAATGCACACATTGTGTGTTGACACACAGTACAGGAAAAAAACAGCTTATTGTACAGTTCAGCATCTTGCTGAATTGCCACAGTTTTAGCTGAAAGCTATACGGCTTTCTTTACAACCAAGGAGTGACTCTGTTTATTATTTTTCCAAAGCTGTGTCTAAGGATAAGGCACCATTTTCCCCTGGACTTGAGCAACAGCAGGTTTTAGACTATCAAATTAAAACTGAAATAGATGGAAACCGGGAGTAAGGAAGCCTGTACCTACGATCACACAAGCAAAATAAACCTTACCAAGGATGCTTACGTACCAAAGGATATTTGTCAGCTATGCAAAAATCTCATCTGAAGCTCACAAAAGTTGCTGGGAATGCTCCAAGTTCACCTTTTTAAACTCAGTTCAGCAGAATCTGCATGAAGTTTTATGTCGTGTAACAGGAAAATCAGCACTCTGGAGCATGATGTGCACACCTCAGTGTCTCCCTTTAAAAAACAGGTATACATCCTCAGAAATTCTCTCTCCAAATAAAAATCACCACTCAAAACCAAACAGATATTACTTTAAAGCTAATTAAGATGTTTTGTAACTAAGACGTTGCCACATTTACATGCCCCAGTGGGTCAGTTCTGCCCTGAAGCTTTTCTGTTGGGGTCAGACACGTTGCTCCTGCCAGCACAGGTCTCACCGAGGCAGAGCAAGACCAGCACGTACTCAGCAACCCAAACTTTTATTGCAGTAACGGGATCACAGTGTGGTTTGGTTCAAAGATGAAATAAAGTGTTCATTTAAAGCCATTAAAAATAGTCACTTTGCTGTCAGATTATTAATCGTCTGTCATAATATTCTTAGAGGTGATTATAAAAAGTACATTTCTCTGTAGTCAGAACGCCCTTCTGTCAGACACCTCGGGAAATGAAGAGCCAGCAATAGAAACAGTGCAACCGCACAGAAACACTGCCACCTCTTGTTGATCACCAAGCAGACACCTGCCAGGCACACGCTCCAAGCCTGGCAAACACCCGGTTACCTGTTTTAACCATTAATGACAGAGACGTTCTCTAAGGCGGCTTTATCACATGTTTTGGGTACAGGAATGCATTGTTCAGCTAACACAGGATAATTCATTAAGCCACAGCAACCTGCTTTTGAGCCTGAGCTCTGTTGAACCTGGCCTCTTTTCTTTCAGTTGCACGATTTTGATATTTCATTGTTGTAACACCAGAGACACCAGCAGTCATTCCCGCTACCAGTAACCTTCATCCTGGGAGACCGTGGAAAACTGCAGCGTGAAATGCTGTAAAGCCTAATGTGCTTTCTTCACGCAGGAGTTTCTGCTAAACCTCCTGTAAAAACACAGAGCAATGCAGCAAGTCCTGAGCCAGTGCTGGTGCTCCAGTGGCACTGAGGCCCTGTGCCCAGCTCCCACTGCAACTCTCTGGAGACAAGCAAAACACAGATTTCTAGTGAAAACTCCAGCATCTCATGTACTGGAAATTATTAATTCCTTTCATACTCTTTGTGAGTCAGTTAATAGCTTCTTTTCCCCCTGATTAATATCAATATGGTCACGGTAAGGGCAAGAGTACATTTTATGCCCGGGCTGGTTAATTTTCATTATTATTTTGCGAGGCATCTGGATCTGCTACTGAGGCATCCATGTATTCATTACACTTCAGCAGCACATAACGAAGGCATAAATGAATGCTGCAAATTTGGGGATTCTAGTTCAGTGGGAATAAGAAATTGTGTCAATGGAACAAGTGACCTGTTTCAAATTTCTGGTTGTGATGTATGGCAGAAAATGTAAAAAATAAAAATAAAAAAAAACCCAACAATAACAAAACAAACCAAAACACTATGAATATTAAAAAACAACAGCTATCTTAAGTAGCATGTCCTTAAAATAGAGGGTAAGAGAAAAATGTTCATTCACTTGAAGTAAGAATTCCACTCTGTCAAAGACTATGTTAAACCCCATTTCCCAAAAGTAAATCCAAATAAATACCACAGTTTCAGGTCCTGAAAGTCTGAGTATTTTTCATCCACCTCACCATATCTCATCTGCGCTGGAAGGAGAGATCAACAACTGCCCCTAACACCTCATCATAGGCCATAAATTCACCAAGATTCTGATTTTCAAACATTTCCAAACTTGCAAGACTGGTTCTTTGGCCAAACAGCTAGGTTAAAATGTTGATTTTTTGGGAGGAGTACACTGCCCCTCCACTTGCAAGTAGCATTAGCAAGCTGATTCCAATAGGACTCAGAAGAAAAAATAAAGTTTACTGATAGCAAACAACTAACATCACGCACTGCTGTTTGAGGAAGGAAACCGAGAAACTGTCCCCTCCTCTGACAGTGTATTTTTCGTACCCTTGCTGGGCACCTTGCTCACAGACCTCAGTGATCTCTGGCCACTAATACACCGTGTGACAGAAATCTACCATTTCTCTCTTCTTCACAGCAGCCCCAGAATAACCATAGAGTACTCCTGCCAAGGTACAGGTTGCTGGGGTGCCTCTTTAACTTTGAAAGAGCATTTTGATCTGTCCTTCTCTCCTCAGAAAAGCCTCAAACACTACCTCACCCCACACCTTTGGGACAAAGTACTGCTCTATGCCTTTTTCCACCAGGAAAAGGGGAACCCATATCCTCAGCCTCATACCACATGGTGAGGAGATGGCCACAACCTTGGAGCTTACTGACCTGCACAGTTACACCTTTCCAAACCCAACTCCTCCATGGACGTGATGAGGTAGGTCAGGAGAGGCAAGACGAAGGCAGAAGTCTCCAGGGCCTTGACTTGCAGACCCACACAAGGCTCTTTTCAGATACCTGCTGAGAGAACAGCACTCCCCAAGCAGCCTACAACTCTCTCCTGGACAATAGCTGCTCTGAGGAGCTGAGGGCTGGGTGAGGAGAGGTACACACCTGAGCCCACTTGGGTAATCAAGCAATTAAGCAAGGTGGGACAGGCCCTGCACCTGCTCTTGCACCCCCACCACCTGCTGCTCCTGCACCCACATTGCCTTTTGCTTCTTCATCACCTCCTGTACCTACTGCTCTTGCCCCATCTCATGCACTTGCACAGCCTTCTGCTCTTGCATCACCTTCTGCTCCTGCTTGCATTCCTGCATCTGCACCCAGAAACCCTGACTCCATACACTGAAATTCAAACAACAGCCATCCTCAAGCTGGAAACCACCAGTGACCCATGTGTGCTGTGGGGCCATGAGGTGTCTCTGCCCCCGGAGAAACCCACTGGCCAGCTGGCTGTCCCTCTGTGGTGGTCTCTCAGCAGCTGGGGAGCATCACTAGCAAAGCAGCTTGCTCACTGGTACAGAGGAGACATGGGGTCTTGAAATATACGAATGACTACATTTCTCTTTTGTGTTTCTCTGCATTCAGATTTTACCTCAAGAAGCACGTTGTACTTCTTGTTACTCTAAACTGCAATTAACTACAAAAAAATGTCATTTTTTTAGTCATCTTCGCTGACATGTCTTAACCTCCTTAATACATTTGTAATTCATATCTCCCTCCTGCACTTCCATTAACTTGACTGGCATCACAGCAGCAGCGGGGAATCCCCAGCCTTCCCCTGGTCCTGTGAACATGCATCTGGGGTTCCGACACAATCAGAGCTGCCACGCTGCAAAGCAGGTCCAACAGCCCCTCTAAACCATCCTGACGTGGGGGGGACCTCTGCAAAGGGACTGACTATGATGCCACTCTAAAATGGTGCTGCTCACCCCCTGCCTTAGAAAAACAAAAAGTAAAAGCTAATGAGCAGAAGTGGTAGCATTGTTCCAGGACTACGTTATTAGTCAAACTAGTCATTAAAAACCTCATGGAGAGCTACTTACCTTCTTTTTGAATGCTCTCAACAAATAGGAGTTTGAGTCTCTTCTGCACATCCGTGATTTGAGGGATCAAGAACTGATCTCATGGGTTGAAACTGACAGAAGTCGAACCGTTTACATGACTGAAAAAGAATATTAAGATCGCTAAGCAGAAGTTTTGGTTCCTAAAAAAATCCTTTGTGCTGGTGGGAGGGGGCATAACAACTTCCCATGAAATTGTTCTCAAAACAAAAAACAATTTAGGAGTAATTTGCAGGTTTTTAATGTTTTGGGTTTTGTTGGTTTTTTTTTATTTCAGGGTAGTCAACACTGGGAGAAACGGTCCAGGAAAGTAGTAGATTATTTGTGTCTTCAAGTCAAAAATAAACACTTATATGGATTTATATAGTTAAGCACAAGTTATCAGGCTCCACACAGGCCTTAGTGGATGAAATTTAGTAACTGCAGCTTACAGAGCATGAGAGTAATGGTCTCTGCTGGCTGCGAGAGCCATGTGCTGATATCACAGCAAGCTTGCTCTCTTCACCCCTCTGTAAAGCAGCTCCTGCTCAGATTAAACACCTTTCCGATTAGCCGAGGTCTCCGTGCTGGGAACATGAGAGAGGGCAGTGTTCTCGTACACATCCCACATTGCTGTCATTTCCCATTTCAATCCACCAAGGACCATCAGGACCTCAGCTTTCCTAGGGGACTCAGCTGGGATGTGTGGGCTCCCCACAGGTCACACCCCAGCTGGGCAGCAGCATGACACCGCAGCAGCAGATCCGCAGAGAGAGGCAGCCAGTACTCAGGATGCGGCAGCCCTGTCCCTCATGTTTTGTGGGGTGTTTGCTCCAGCATGGAGGAGGACTGACCCCCACAAGCCACAAAGGGAGCACATCAGCTGCTCTTCTGGTTCAGCTTCCCCCAAGCCTGTCTCACGTGCCGTGAGGAGGCAGAGGGACAGGAGCTGAAGATGTGCGAGTGCCAGCAGCTGGGAGATTCACTTCAAAAGTGCTCTCATGACCCCTGCTGAAAAGCTCATGTAGATGTACCCAGAAACACTTTCAAAGTTGCAATGAATTAGAACTGGTTGAATTAGTCTCTGAGATTAATTTAGCCGCTACATTTTGTATTAATTGTTGAATAATTTATTCACAAATACATTTTCTCCATTATTTGACCTCGGCTGCAAAGTAACGAATGCTATTTGGCAAATAATTTACTGTACAATATTTATATGAATACATTAATTCTGAATATATTTCCCTATTACTCCATTACTTCCAAATTCCCTGAGCGATCTCAGCACAGGCAGCAGTCAGCCATCTTTTATAAGTCATTTCTATTGCTTGGTCTGGTTCATCCTAATTCAAATGTCTCAGTGCATATTCCACAAGATTTCAGCCTGTTCTGGGCACGTTCCCTCCGGACAGATCCTGGAAACCGCTTGGAATAAAACCATGGCCTTTGCTGAAATCCTTTTTGTCACTGTAGCACAATGATGCAACCTATTCTTTTTTAAGGACCATGTCAGCAGACTTTGCACAGTTAGAGTCACGGTCCAGAAGATGGCCAAAACCCATGCTGCTTTGCAGACATCTTGTTACTCAGGTATTTAGGATTAGCAGGTGGGAAACTGGCTGCAAATATCTCCTCAAAATACATGTAATCACCACAAACCTCAGAAACCTCTCTGAAAACAACCTTTGCCCTCTCCTCCCGGACATGAGCAACACACCATGAGGAAATTGTGCTAGATTCAACTCTGCCTTCAGGACAGCTGCAGCAATAGAGAAGCAGCAAAGTACCCCTCTGCATGTCCAATTATGATGAAAGAGCTTTAAAATACCTAGATAGTACTTAGTTGAAAGGATATTTGGTTCACAGGTTCATGGCAAACATATAAAACTTATTTTTTTCTAACCATGCTCTCAGAACCTTCAGTCCAGTAGTTCTAGATAAAGCAACAGGTGAAATGTGAGCTACACGAGCCCTGTGACTGGAGGGCTCCATATGACTATTTTGCTGCAATTTCTCAGAACCAAGCAATGCATCAGCAAAGCCAGGAAAAAGTTCTGCAGGATTTTGTCACCCTTTACTTGTCATTTTTTTAAATTAAAAGATGAAATATTAGAAAATCTTTACTGCTGAATTTGCTTAACCAAACTGACAGTTAAAGGCAAGAGTCCCCTGCTATTTTCAATCACACTGACAGCTGAGGTTGTGGGGTTTTTTGGAGGAGGACAGCGTATTTGACATAAATATTTAACAAAAAACATCCCTCTAAACATGAAGACTGGTAATTTTAAGCCTCTTCTACATTTAACCGAACAAACTGGTTGTTGGGCTGGCATTGGTGGATTTGTGTTCATAAATCAATCAACCATCTGGGACAAGTAATGTAATCATTACCCTTCTAAGCCACTTTTCAGCAGCATTATGCGCGGAAACTATGGAGCTTATCCATGCTGCAACAACCCACCCCATGGCCTACTGTTCTCCGACATGGAAGGAAGCACAGGAAAATCTTCATACTTTGTAATTTAATACCACCACTGCAGGCTGAAATACCTCAGACTGCACCTCTGGGAAAGGGTTTAAAGAAGAGACAGAGCACTGTGTACATTTGGGATGATTTCATCTCCTTCATTCAGAGAATAAATGTTGACTGAGACAAGACCTTTATCCTGCAGGGATCATACATATTCTCTGCCTTTCTTGTACCTTTTCCATGCTGTGTCCTGGGCAGTGAAAAACAATCCCTTCCTTCCCAGATTTTGAACTTCTCTTGCTCTGAGTTTGAATAGATACCTGCTTTTACACCATAGCCAGCACTGCTCAGGAACTGAAGAGCTCCCACTGTCTTCCTTTGGTTTGTTTTTTTTTCCCCGTTTGTTTTTCTCTTCCTCCCCGCCCCCCTCTTTTTCCAAATGTAACTGTTTAATAAAAATTTTGTCACTTTCTTGTGGGGAACTAAAATCAGTTCTTCTGCTGAACCTCCATCTGGAGAGGATTTGCTCATATACCTTCTACAGCAATGCAAGAGAAAGAAAACCATAAAGCTATAGACCGTCACTTTTGTAGTTTATTCAACATGTTTGGTGGTTGTTTTTTCCCCCATGGGAATCCTTCTCATTCCAATAATAGTTTGTATCCTTTATTCGATTTCAGATGGAAAAGAAAAGATTATCTATCCCACATACACTCATAGATGGACTTGGTTGCAAGCAATGATTGCCAGTTTGCAGCTACCTCTGAACATAGACACAAGACTGAAAACCTGGAGAGCCATCTCCAGTACCATCCTTTATACATACCTCAGAGTGTGTAATTAGATGACAGATCTTGATCATCACACAACAGGAGTCAGGTATATTTCTCAGTTATTTTGCTCCCTGTGCATTGCTCTTCTAGTCTTTGTTACTTCAGTTTTAATTCATTGTGTCCATTATTCCCTTCTAAACAATTTATCTTATTTGCAGATGGAGTCAGCTGAGGAGAAGCGGAAGGATTTGCCACTCTCATTTTTGCACCTGTTTGCTTACACCTACAGGGTGCTCATTCTCTCATGTCTCTTTCAATTACAGGCTGTTTTCTTCAAAACGTCATCTCTAAGTATCTTCCCAAGGAGAAGCTAACTGCTTTTTCTTTCTGCTTTCCTCTCTTCCAAAGATATCATTACTGGTATGCCTTAGGATACCTTAGGATTATCTTAGGATGCTCTTCTCCCAGTACAGACTATCTGTTATCTGTTTTCTTATTCTCTGTATTGGGTTTGTGTGAAATTCCTCCCCCCCCAACCAAAATATTATTTCTGATTTATGATATTTACATAAAGCTGCATTTGTTGAGAAATTTGCACCAGTGACAAAGGCCACAAAAGAGGTGGTACTTAGAAGATAGTACAGATCTTGAGATACCCCAGTAAAAAGGGATGCATTTCACTGAAAATGAATTGATTTCTTACAGTTGTTCAATTCCATTTGCTCCCAGTCATGGCTGCAAATGATGCAATGATCTCCGTTCTGGATTTGTGGACAGCTAATGAGTCAGAAGTCCTTAACTGAGATTCCTGGCTACACGACAAAATAGTCCTTTTTATAAACCAGAAATGATTGCAGAGAGGTGAGCAATTTTTTGTCTGGGTTTGCTTGACCTGATAGTGCTCACTCTCACAAAGGCCACAATCAGGGACAGTGTAATACCATGTAACATCTCATTCCGCCATTAACCAGAAAACATGCTGATCCACTTCTTTACCTGGCACAAGCAAATCTTGGGCTAGGAGCTTCACTTAGTAAACAGTCAGAATTACTCATTATTTTTACTAGCTAGATCTTTTTCAGTTTTGTTTTTTGAAGACGCTAAGTAGCCATCGGTCTCTTGACCAACTTCTTCTTTCCTGGGAAGGTCAGGATGCCCTTGGTCCTGACTGGATTGATGCAGGAGGCTTCACAGCACTCAGCATCTATTTCTCCTTCCCACATTTGTCTACGTCCTTCCTTGTTCTCCCATAACTCTATCACCTGGGATGGTTTTGACAATTCTTTCCTACATGCTCAATCTGATTTAGTTTCCTTATATTTCCCCAGAGACTTGAATTGCTGTTCATGCCCCATTTAGTTTCCTTTTAGAGAGAACACCACTTGGTGTAAATGTAGTGTCCCCAGCCCCAGGAACAGGCAGAGGAGTATGGAGCAATTTCAAGGCTGCTCGATTTCTTTGGCTTTTATTTTGCTCCCTTTCAAACTGCTCTTCAAGGAGGATCCCCCAACAGACCTACAGAATTTAGACAGAGCACCTATTTGATGTCCCTCATTTCATGCATTCTTGACAGAATTGCAACAGTTTCTCGTTACCTTCAGGGAGACGGGCACTACTCAAAGCAGTGGGAGCCAATGCTTTGCCCACATCTAAAAACACTGAGAAAAAAAATGCAGGTCTTCGAAGTCCCACTTGATTTTCAGATATGGGGAGCTTGCCTTGTCCTGTGGTTTAGCCTTTTCCTCTCTACTTCTGCCTAATCATCTGTGATTCCTTCAGTGATGCAGCAAACACCTGAAACACCATGTGATAAGATGGTATTTAAAAGGTTTCTTTACAAATTTTCACACCTGAAATTTCCTGGTCTAAGACGGAAAATAGTGTGGAGCCTTTTAATAAATACCAAACCAGTAACTTCGGATTGTTCCCAACTAAGGCCAGTGCTCCACTTATCTTCTGGGCTGCTCTGCCAACCCCATAAACTGTTGGTGTGAGCGAGCTGGCTTGGAGCATTTTGGAGAAGTACATGCTTCTCTTGCAGGCAGGCTTTAGAAATGTAAATGTGTGTAGGAGGATCTATGCTTCAGGCTGGCTCCTCTAAACAGAACAACTTTTAATTAATTTTTTTAAATACTGCCACAGGCTCCTCTTAAATTGATGAGAAGTGCATTCTACTTTCCTTAGCAGAAAGGCACTGTATATTACACTTAATCTGATTAGGCAGAAAAAAATCCCAAGCCAGCTGTGCTTCTAGGGGCTTTAAATACATCCTTTTAAACGGTGTTTAAACAGAACGCTGTTTATATCAACTCACTTTAATATGAGGTAAAGCACATTTAAACAGTCATTTTAAAATACCACACAATTATTATATTATTACAGCCCCCTTGTTATGAAGCCACCTTACAGAGGAAAAAAATTCTGAGCAAAACCTGCTGTCATCAAATTGCAATTTACTGACTCCGAAAGTGTTAAAGAATTAGAGCAATGGAGATTTCAGTTTATCCACCAAGAAAATGAGCTTTGAAACCTGTATCACAATGTATTTGGTTACAATTTCATTTTGGAGAGAAATTATAATAAAAAATAATAATCACATAAATCTTTTCAAATAAGGAAAGACGTGCTGGGGAATCAGTAAAGGATTATGTCTCCTGGCCATTACTTCCATCCAGAGGACTTTATTTTGCAAAGCAGATGAATAACCTTAACCCACGTGAGCAATGAAAAGCCAATTCATCACTTTAAATCAATGGTCCCAGTTGACTTAACTGAGCCTTGAAAAAGGCCCCTAAGGGCTACACTGTGATGGTGAAGCCTGCCCTGGTTACAGTGTTTGGGCAAAGCAAGGATCAGAACCTAACCTCTTTTCCCAATTTACTATAGTACATGTTTGTTCACTAAGGGAGGAAAGTGTGAATATAAAGACTGCCATTAATGAGAGAAGTGAAATTGTAACCCAGCCTTATAGTTTGGGTATTTGTTCTATGTAAACAAAACCAAACCTAACGTTTAACTAGTGATTCCGATACACTCTTCTCAAAGAGGTCAGGACTGGATGCATGAGGAGATGGTGAAGAGAAGGTTAAAACTGAGATAAAGCTGTAAGTAACCATATAACCATATGGGAGTTTAGGCGTAAGAATCCCACTATGTGGCCAAGCTGTATGTGTCATAGCTGGGAGCAACGCACTGAAACTAAAAAGAGGTAAATTGTAATTTGTGTTAGGTAGCATGACTAATTGACCAATAAGGAACTGTAACAATTTGCCAAAGGATTTACAGGCATCGAAGAGATGAAGCACTTCCAACTGTTTCATGCTGAGGAGAACCCTCCTTTTTTGCAAATGGCTGGACAGTGCCATCCAGGAGTATTTAGACAGCTCTATTATTTGTTTCTTCTTGGTGGCCTCTGTCCCTTGATATTGAGAAAACCAAGGCAAGGTTACAGTTTGTTACTACTTTTGTATTTTCTTCTTTCCCATCAGCTTCTGAGCCACGAGATCTAAGGCACTTCTGGGTATCTGGTGTCAGCTGGGGAGCTCTTAAGATAACTGTTGGTGCAAAGTGCAGAAACCTGGGCCCTTTTCTATACTCTCAGTCCCACCCAAGTTCTTACTAATTTCTACAAAGTGAATTCAGGTCATGACTCTAAACAGCTATGCACAGTGCAGTAGACAGGTTAATACCATGGAGGCTATAAGATTGTCATATAAAGGATAATACCCATCTTGTGAACCCAAGTTCACATGACATCCACATTGCTATATACTTTACCCTGTGCAACATGATTCATCAAAACTTATCATCTAGAGCCTAAAGAGCAACAGAAAATTAAGATAACAAGCAGCAATAAAAAAACCCAACAAATCAACCATAAAAAACCCCAAACAAACAAAAAAAGCAACAATAACAAAAAAACAAAACCAACCAACCAAACAAACAAAAAAAACCATCAAAAAAACTTATCTTCCTGGAAAAACATAGCACTTGTTTCACACTAACCAGCATAAAGTGCACAAAATCTACCAGGCCCTGCTCATCTGGTCAGATCTTCTGATCAGAAACCCACAGAACCAACTGCTACCTCCTAGAGAAGGATATTGATTAACTCGTTACAGAAGCATCCCACCTTCTAAAATCATGAAAGACTAGAACAGCTCAAACCTCCTCACTAATGATTACAGGAGTTTTAATCACTTCCATTTTGAAATTCAAATTGGACATGACACTTGAGCACCTATAATTATCTTTATGAAAGTGAAGATTTGCATTATGTTAAGGCACTTTACATATATCAGGCAGACAAATTATAAGGTTCAGGGACCAAAAACCAAAAATGTACAAAAATTGACTCTGACTCAAAACAAGATTCAGAATTCCAATGATGAAGACAACTAAATACAGGAACACAGGAATGTGATGGATTCATCTCTGCTGCAAGTGAAGATTTGATGACATTCCCAAGGGTCTGTTGTAGCTCACACATAAGACAGGAGCAAAACAGGAGTTATTAAATGACATTTTTCATTTTGTGTTATACACGACGTCCAAACAATTGCAATGACTCCTCCTGTCTTTACTGTTAACAAATTTGCAATTGTTATCATAAGCAGTCCATGTTTTGCTACTTCATCACAGAATAAAATTTAAAGAAGGGAGTAATATTGTTAAACTCTAGAGCTCAGCTGAAAACACCAGTGCATGGCATACAGCTAGTTTTAAGATTGAGTTGTAAAACTGGTATGTAAATAATGTGCTATCATTCATGATTTAAAAAGCAGCCAGTGAGACAGGAACCAAAATAACAAAAGTCATGAGCTGCAACGGTATCACTTTTAAAGGTTTCCTTTAAAACTCTAATAAAGTACTGGAGTTTGGTTTCTGCTGAGAGGAGGAAAAGCCGATACTACTCTGGTTGATGTTGTAGTACAAAGGAAGCAGAGAATCCTCATCTGCAGATAAAAGAGACATAAGCTCTAATGAAGACAAGCTTAAAAAAATAGAACCCCCTCCCAATCTAATAGCCTGAAGGCATCTTAACTAAAATGTCTGAGAATGAAAACCGATCTGTTTAATTAATGCTGAGCTCTAATCGTTAACAGCAATTACATAACAAAAACTATCTCAAGACAGGGATTCATGCAGTAGGAAATTAGATACAGTAGACAAAACAATAATTAAAGAGCCGAACATACTTGCTTTTGTAACAGTGTCTAGTATATTTACAGTGGCGTAAATGAAAGATTGTACCTTCCATCTACAGCACAGACAAACCATCTGGGTTGGCAATCTACATGATGTTGGACTTCCAACATGATCTGTGATGTTCACTGGTATGGTTTGCTTCTATGCCCGTGGTGAAGCTAGAAGCTGTTATTTCGCATGCTTTTCTTACAAATAGTTTGACTTAATGGGTCACTGAGTTGCCATTTCGAGTAGCATGAGCCATAGCATAAGGAGCAACTGCTCAGAGTCTTTTCTGAAGCATCAATGAGAAGGCATCACACGAAATCAGGAAGTAACACGTTCAGAGTACATGAAGGGAGACGCATCCTTCAAATACTGCAGAAGACTACAGACACTACAATATACATAAATTCCAAAAGTGATGGAATATCAGTATCATGAATTCAAAAAGAAATACAATACTTCTGAGTTAGAAGCTGGAGCCGCAAATGCTAGAAAACAGCATGAAGATTGAGGAAGTAGGAAGGGATTGCCTTGCTCCTGAGGTCTTACCCACTCTTGCTGCCTGATGCTGGCTATGGCTGCACACATGACACAGTGTCCTTTCAAGGGCATCCATTTATTTTTTTATTTGAAGATTTTGAGATTGAGCTTTTTTTTTTTTTTTTTTGTAGCATCCCATTAGTGTTCACTATGATGCTTTCAAACAGCTGAGTAACATGGTTACTTGGCAGATTCGTGTAATTTCATGGCAAATGGCAAATGCTAGAGCCACTTGCCTCACCAGTGGCATGCTTCCATCTTAATTACACCTTGAGCCCTTTGCCTTACGCTAGTAAAGGCCAGAGAGATGCTCTTCAGATGGAGAAGGCAACAGCTGCAGCAAGCTCCATTCTCCTGGTGGGGCTGGAACAGCTGACAGCCTGTCTCTAAAATGACCACATCTCTCCCTTGTGCCATAACAGATTATGCGTGATTACTGGGCTCATGCAACCTTGGCTCCCTGAGCTCTTTTTAAAAGAGCACAACTATCTGTTGGTACAGCAGTCTTCACTTCAAAATATCTGCAGTGCTCTCCCTTTCGCTCACAGCACCTTTGCTCCCAGACACCATCCTCCCTCTTTTAAGCCCAAGTCTTACAGAAACGACCAGGCCATCCAATAGCAAGCAAACTGAATGGCTCATTTTCTTGTTTGACTTGGATCTCTGCAATGTGCAAAGCTTACACCTCCTGCTGACTGGTAGTCCCCAGGCATCAAGCTTCAGCAGTGGCTATGAGAGATATAATATTTGATGTTATCAAGAAACTGCTGAGCTGCTGTGGCTGATGATACTACCCACAAAGCAGTCACTTCCACCCAGCCTAAGGCACCACCCTGGTTTAGCTCACTCACTCCCTTCACAGCTCTTAAAGACGCTTACTCAGTTTAGGCCATTTGACCAGAATTGTTTCAGCTCACTATGCAAGGCCCTTCCTTTCCCTCCCCTTCTGGTTATATTTTCTCAACCGCCCCCTTCCCCTCCAAAAAAAAACTCAGAGCAGAATTTTGCTCAGTCCATCTTCTCCCTTCTGTTTCCTGCTCCCTGTTCACAGCACAAAAGCTTTCCTTTGTCAGATTTGTTGGCCTGTGACTGACAAGCAATTATAATAAGTAATTTCATTTTGGTGGAAGATAATAAAACGTGATATCATAACTACCCACAGAGCCTCCAAAGTATTCATGTTCACTCTAATAACCTGGTGAGAGGCTGTTAATCTTGACAGAGGCTGCCCAGCAGGTGCTGGGGAGCTGAATTTTCATATTCTTTCACTGTTTGCTGATCCTTCCACAGGGAAAGCTCCAAGCTGTTAAAATGCAATGGCCCTGCTCTATTTTTTAATTACATTTAGTTTATTAGAGGTACAATCAGATGCATAAGTAATCTTGGAGCCTGCCCTACCTTGCTGAAGAGGGAAAGGGAGGTCTGACTCATTTAGGCTCTCGCAATCTTGGATGCGTAGAGCGATTTCCCTCTGGGAGACGGAGGCGTTGAAGGGGAATACGCAGCAGAGGGGGAATTCTGTTGTTTTCAAAAGCAGATGATTTTTACCAATACTTCCCTGCCCTGCACAGGGACCCCTTCAATGTAAGTTGCCTTTGTTTTCAGATTTTCCTCCTAAAGCCAAGATGTGCCAAGGAAAGATTGGTGCTGATATGACACTTAAAATTCAGTCTGTCTATCCCCTTAGGACCGGAGTGCAAATAAGCTGCTGTGTATGGATGAGGGGACAGGTGCACTTGGTGCCAAAGAATTATAGGCCTCCCCCTCAGAAAAACTGCAGAAACAACACTAACTTTCCCAGAGATGCCACCTTGGGATGCACACCAGCACAAGATGAGCAGTAAGGAGAAAGGAGAAGACGGTAGGGAAAAAAGATGTTCAGCAGCTGCATGT
This sequence comes from Thinocorus orbignyianus, assembly GCA_013400375.1. Lineage (NCBI taxonomy): Eukaryota > Metazoa > Chordata > Aves > Ciconiiformes > Thinocoridae > Thinocorus > Thinocorus orbignyianus. The sequence continues at coordinate 856,170 of VXBW01005792.1, read as the reverse complement.
CTAGAAACGGAGACCACTTTTGTACAGTGGGGGAACCTGAGGGGAATTAGGCCCTTATGGCCAAGCATCAGGTATGTACAGACCCTATGCTTCAAAACATCTCACTGGCTGTTTAGCATCTCCAGCCCTAGGTCCTTAATCTGAGAGAGAAGAATGTGCACCAGAAGCACATCAGTGTCCCAACAGTAAAATGGTGATGCTCTAACCTCTTGGAAAGCCTGGGTATTTTCTCAGGACATACATCACCTTGGTGCACGAGTGACCTGTGGCCTCCCACTCCTGAGCAAGCAGAATCCCGCCCTGCTGCCAGAGCAAAGGCAAAACCAACCCCTCAGCATCCTGCCACCGCCGCAGAGGGGATGATTAATAACACACATGACTTGCTGAGTCCAGAGAGGAGCTCATAACCGGGGCATGACAATCTGAACTGTGGCCTTCACGGAGATGAACCTGACCTTCCTGAATGCAGTGCTGCGCAGAGAGGGCAGCAGGGAGAAGGGGAGCAGCGATCGGTCAGACAGGTTTCCACAGCATCAATGCTACCTTTTTTTTGACAACCCTCATTTCAAAATTTCTATAACCACAAGCACACCATAATGGAGGTGAGAGGGTAGAGATCTCCCTCAGAGAGGGTAAATTCAGGAACTAAGTGTGAGGAGACTCCTTTCAAAGAGGGAAAGCCACAGGAACTGTTCCCAGCCAAGGTCAAAAGAGCTTAAAGACTGCTGCTAAAACTTACATGTCCACTTGGGAAGCAAGAATCTACCTACAAGGAGGGCCAGCATGTTCCTTATTAAATCCACCTGGCTGCCGTTCGATAATGTCTTGTTCTTGTTAAATCCACAATTATAATTAAATTGTTTTTCAAGCTCTTGAGAAGTAACTGAAATGCTTAGAAATTCTCCAGAGGAAATTATAACAATAACTGTGATATGGCCGCCTCCATTTTCTGAAGATAACATGCAGATCTCTATCCACAAGCAAGTGGGTTCCAGGCTTATGATACTAGCTTTTTAGAAAGGAAGCTGTGTATGGTCCGGATCACATTCATTCCAAAACTGAAAGGTGGGAAAGGCATCGTTCCAGTCTTCTATTCTTCAACTAATATACCTCCAGACCTTGCGGAATTTCAAAGAAACTCAGTAATTTAGTATTCATGGTAGAGAACAGTCTTCTGGAACACACTGCATGTACCTTTCCGACAGTTAATTCCTCTGTCCTCCTGTCATTTTTTACAGCTAAATGAAGCTTTAGAAGAGTGGAGTAATATATATGTTGAAGACAGCTGAGCTGTGTTTTTCTCCAAACACTGTCGAAAGCAAAACTGTAAGCTGTTCCTGGTATTGTCTGGGAATCTATTTATGTTACATCCTTAAATTCCATAGGGCCTTCTTAAGTTTGCATAGTGAAAATGGAAAAAAGTTAAATTCTATATTTCTTTAACATTGAGAACATGAGAAATAAATAACCTTGGGCTTTCTTTCCTCCAAGAGAGGTGATGTAAGAGCAAGCCAAGTGCAGCTGAGTTACCTGGGTTCAGAAGTATGGTCCAAACAAATAAGAGAGTCTCTTGCATAAAATAAAAAGGTCAAGAGTATAAAGATGTGATCTCGATGGGGAAGAGAGCCAAAAAAGCAGTTTGCTATTTAAATAGCTGATTAAACAAAATATAATTAGGGCTAACTTGGCCCCTTTCCCAGAGTTCATAAACTCACACAAGGAATCTCCTCTGGGGGCAGTACAACCTGACGTGTGCCTTACTTAAATCAGGCCATTTAAATAGCTGACCTTTTTTAGTGTCTGCTTCTGCCTGTTCGTACACCACACCTCTTTCTGAAGCTGATCTTTTACATTGCTGCTTTTATATTGTGTCATGTCTTCCCACCTTTAGATACAGCAGAAGTCAAACTAAATAAGCCAGAACTACAACAGAATGACAAGTTGCACAAAAGCCTTCACTGCATTTTTATTTGCTGAGCAGCAGCCTGTCTTTCATGGCCTTGAAGGGCTGGGTGAGTCCAGCTCCCTACGGATTGAAAATCCCACACTGTAAAAGACAAATGTATGCACAGAGCCAATCCACACAGGCATTTGTTCTGTTCTTACCAAGCTCTCAAGTGCATCTCAGACTCATTTTGTGCAACTTCAGAAGCCTCTCTGCTGGACTGGTACCAGTACCCCACTGCTCTGCTAAGCCTGAGGAACAGATTTTTAGCAGCAAATTAAATCACTGAGGCACAAGCCCACCCTTCACAGCTTCCAGACAGGTGGCTTATATTAATACTAGCCCATTGCTCAAGAGAGTTGGCCTTCCATTTCAGTACTGACCATATGGACATGTAGTCCATATGGTATGGAGCACAGGGAATCCCTCCTTTAAAATGAAAAAAATCACATTGGAAAAGAACCTGTGGACTCATAACTACCAATGCCAAGAGAAAGAATGGGGAAAGAGTGGGATGGAGAAGCTGCAACTGCATTTCTCTGTCTAAAACTCTCACTGAGGTCTGATTCAAAAACCTTGAAGTCAACAAGAGTCTTTGCATTGCTTACAGGAGGCTTTGGATCACAATGTGATTTGGGAAGAAGAGGAAGAATTACAGCTCTCAAGCACTCATTAAAGTGAAGCAATGACTTTAGCACGAGAGCAAAGAGTTACTGAAAGGACAAATTATGATGCACTGCTCAGGGAGACAGGTGCACTTATCCCACACGATATATGTGCAGGAGGTACCACCATTCCAGGTTGTTTGGATGCTTTTGCTTTATTCTGATTCCTGTCAAAGCTTATTTGCAGAGAAATAATATAAATTCAGAAAGTGACCTCCCAGCTATATACATGGAAAATACATCCATCCAGTATGTCCAAGAGCTAGTCAAATATCACCTCCCAGTTATTTACAATGCTGCAAATAGTGATTAAAATTTATATAATGATACTGATTTTAGTCTGAATTGATACTCCAAGTATTCTGCATGCGTGGCTGTTTTTACACTCTTCAGAGGAACATCAATGTCAAACACTTTCAGAGGAACAGTGAGCACAGTCCTAAACAAACAGACCAATTTCCAACAGCATCAAATGAGGTTGATGGAGAGGAGTTTGTGGCTTTTGTATCAGAGACACTGGGAAATGTCTCAGGAGTCTTTATTATCCCCATTAGAGTAGGCAGCGCAGATGGATCCGTGAGAAGGAAGGCCATGAATAAAATGCATATAAATATTGTGGAACTGCCCAATGTCAACGAATTACTCCCAGCAGACTTACTTAGGCCTGCTTGATTTACCATTCACATCCCTCCTGTATGAAATTCCTTTAAATTTTATCTGTCACACATCAGGACCAGAATGCCCACATGAAAACTGGTAATTTCACATTCACTTAGTCTTCCTTTCAGAGGGAAAAACACAAGAAGCTACTTGGAGACTTCAGCCCACTGGTTTAAAGGTAAAGAGCAAGATGAATGGAAAGTCCATTTCATTCTCTAGCTGGGGAAGCCTAGGGGTGTCCTAGGATCTGTGAGTAGGCAATGTCATTTGCCAAAATTATTTGCAGCTCTATCCTTCTGCAATAAAAAGGTGGACTTCGCCCTTCAATAGTAAGAGCATGGAGAATAGCATGAGCACCTCTCAGCTTCAGCCTTTCAGCTGCCTGCCCTGCTTTTCACCCTCTCTTCTACTAATGACCCAGCAAAGCCTGCCCTTGCACAGTCCTAGTGCTGGTTCCCTCCAGAGTCCTAGTCACAGCACTCAAGGCTGATGGATGTGTGATTATGTGATGCAGAAAGAAAACAGAAAACAGGCTCAGAAAAAACAGGTGGACTCACCCCGGCCTGAGGGCATAGAAGGCACATCCATGAGTCCAAGTTGCTCCACATACTATGCTGTGTGATATAAGTCTGCTTGCTCACTATCACCTGAGATCAGAGACTCCAGACGCTAGCACCTGGCAGAAAAGGAATTAAGCAGCACATAAAAGCTAATTGAGCAACTATTTAGATGGCTTAAATTCTTTTAAGCAATAAAAACATATGTACTTTCATTGGAGTCAAGATGCTGGTACTCTATCATGTCTGCAATACTCTGAGTCTGCATCTGCACAGGTGCAGAGATACATCTTTGCTGTGCTGACGCCTGGCATAATCAGGACGTTTGGCCAAGTCATGCAGAAGGCTTTGATTTTTTTCTATCCTGCTGAATTAGAGAGCTCACAGGTTAAGAGGAAATCCTGCAGCTGTTCAAACACAAAAAAAATGAAGCAGCGTTAAAGACATTAAACAATGAACAACTACCTTATCCCATGCCTTAACCACCAGCCAGCCCATTTTCTAATACAGGTGTGATTCTGTTGAATTACCAGCCGTGCCAGATACGAATTGATGACCTCAAAACCAGATTTCTACTAGTTCCCATACTCTAAATTTAGAGTATGTTTTTCAAATGCAGGATAATTAACATTTTTCCTATGAACAACCTCTCCTATGTTTCCTATGTTCCTATGATTTTTTTTTTTTTTTACTTTTTTTTTTCTGTCTTCTCTCCCCTGTTATACTCCAAGGGAAGGATTTTCTTGAAACCATTATCCAGATTTAATAACCTAGAGACTCAAATGTTCTAAAGAACAGTTACCTCCTCCAGAACTGGAGGAGACTGTGATTTCACTCAGGGACAGGGACTATTCTGAACATGAACAGACCCAAATAGTCCATTCAGAAACACCCCAATTTTCCTGAATTTCCATGGAACCCTTCTCCAACAAGTTTCATTTGTCCTGGTGCTCTGTGCCACTGAGAAGAGGGAAGCTGGTATCAGAATCATGAGAGAATCGAACAGTATTACCCACTTCCAGTTCAAGCCAAATCTTCACCAGGCTTTGTAACTTCAGGGCAGTTGCAGCTCCACAATTTGCCCATCTTGGGAAGTGCTGGAAGGTTACAAATCTGCTCAAAATATCTGACACCAGTCTGAGGCAGTGTTCAATGTCTGACACAGAGAAATAACGACATATTGCTTCCACCTCCTCTCCTTGACATGAAGGTAATCCCATCTCCCCACCCTGAGAAACAACCACCCAGGCATAGACAGACTGCAAACTGTAGATTCAGCACATTTTGCAAAGTATCTCAACTTACACATCAGCATAATGGTATTCCTCATCTCAGGAAAAGATTCTGATAGCCCAGATCAATCTATACACAAAGGTGGAGAGAATTTCCTTTTAGCCTTTTAACAAAATTATCTCGGTCATTGGAAGATCAGCAGTAGAAACTGGCTTCTGCCAACTGAATTTGCAGAGTCTGCATTTTTTTGCATGTGTGGTTTGCTTTAAACCTCACTTATATAACACTTATTTATCGCAGCCACACAGGCTAATTCATGTATATGTATTTAGTATAAAAGCATTTGAATTAAAGTTCTCAGCTTGTTTACTTTGAAGGACTGAATGCCCCCTCAGGAAGACATATTGATCTTAAAGGAGGCTGTTCTCTGATGAACACTGATTCCTGCAATATTTATGGCATCTGGAGCCTTTTCTCCAGTCTTGATCTTTTGAAAAGAGATCCCAAAGGAGGGTGACAAAGCTCTGAGAGTGGAGGAGGGAGAAAAGAAGTACAAGAGGGGTCCCTTTGCTCCGAGAGCAACATCAAAATGTAAACAGGAAGGTGATCAAGGACTGTAGTTGTTTCTAAATTAAGCATTTAAAATATATATTAATGAATATGAGAGGAAAAAAACCATTGAGCCAACTTTATAGAGAATGCTAGGAGGGAAATAAAAGATCTGCAGCTTTTCTCAGTTTCACAGCTCAATTCTGCTAATTTAGGCCATATCAACTGCGATTTTGAGGCCAGCCAAAAGAACTGATGCCAGTGGAAGCATCAGAAAGTAACCCCTTCACTGTCTAGCACTTGCCATTTTTCTAATTACTACACATGAAAATATTTATTATTAATATATATATGTATTAAATATTTTTCTGGCTTTTTCTTTAGAACTGAGTTTGCACTCCATATGGGCTGAGAGAACGAGGAGCGCACACTTGCTATCCATGTGATGTTCTCCCTCCTCCCTTACCCTGAAGGAAAATCATCATTCCTTGGTTGGTCTTTGTTTTCATGGCATGGTAAGAAATAGACAAGGCAAAACACAAGTAGAGGGATCTTAGATTCAGTGCTCCAAAGTGTGAGTCGAAATGTATTACTCACCCATTATTTTGTCCATACTCATTTATTCTCTCTAGCATTCTGCTTCCTCATCAAAACCTGAGGTGATTTCTTCTCCCTTCTATCCCTGAGCCAGCTGTAAATCACCAGGTGCAGGAGCAGTCTTTCAGTACCTGTTTAGCACATGCCTGGCAAGTGGGATCCTCACTCAGCTAAACCCATTTTACTGCACTATAGAGCATAGACAACACACCTTCAGATCCTGTCCAAACTCCACGAAGTAGCTATTATTCCTATCCCTAGTGATCCCACAATGGGCAGGAAACATCCAATGCCTTGTGTGTCAGGTTCCTACAGCAGGAGAAACTGCTGCTGTCAACTGTGACTGTATCCCAAATTAGTTTTACACTGTTTGTGGCTATAAACAAGCCATAGAGCAGTGGTGGTTGGGAACAGCAGGCAGGAGAGTTTGCCATTCTCAGCCCATGTGGACAAGGAGCAAATGTCAAGACTGACAGCAAGCACTTTTGCTGGCGGGGTGGTCCCCACGACCCAGGGGGACCTGCCTCCATGCTTTTAACCTGCATCATTACATGCTGTGTACAACCATGGGGATAACCCACCACACGTGTACAAGTTATCTGGGAACACACATATGTATCTATATATGCTGAGAAAGGACAGATGGGGAAGGTATGCTGCACTGTTACCAGTCGTTCCCTTCACATTCTGCTTCCACATGGGAAGTGGAAGTACACATAATGAGTATAAAAACATCTGTTTCTCCCATTTCTGGAGGATGTGTTACAATATTCTGCAAAACAGGTAATAATCAGAATCACTTGCACCGCTCTGTTGGGTGGATGAGGTCTGTGAAGCTGCCAGCTTTGAACCGTGCCTTCCCTCTCCCCTTCCCTTTATTGGGAATTTATTCTGTCAGAAAAACCCACGCTAATGTCAAAAACCAAGGTTGAGCCACAACTGGGAGAAGATGAGGCCAAGGGCCATGATTACACTGTAAAAGACACAGTATTCAATCAGAGGGCTCTCTTGCACCTGGCTAAAAATAATTTGATGGAATATTTGGCCAAAACAAATTGTTCATGGGTGTATTCATGGGAAAAGCAAAGATTCAGAAAAAAAAAAAAATATAAAAAGAATTTTAAAGGCATTAGGTTCCAAACAAGCTTGATTCCTCAAAAGCAACCTGCATTCTTCCCACCATCACCCCCACCAAGAGGGGTCTGTAACATGTGCATCCAAGTCCTCTACTCAGAAAGGTCCTCTTGGCTCAGCAGAACAACCCAGACCTTGGTGGCTCCAGATCAAGGGTGAATAGGGAAGACCAAAAGCTGCAGAGTCAAAGTCTGATGCCTGTCAAAGTCAGCACTGGCACTCTCCCTGATTTTGGCTGAGCTGGGGTTTCTGCATTCATTTTGTTTCAGTGTCAAGACGAGGGGGAGGGTCAAAGTGTGCTGTCAAGACTTCTACCTGAAAAATTAAAATAACCAACTTCAGGTTAGCTTTTTGCTTAGTTACTTACTTGTTGGAGCTTGTCACCAAAGGGCCTCTTTCAGCTGTATAAAGCACTTTTCCGGCTTAGTCACATGGAAGATAAAAGTCAGAGCAATTCTTTCATCAAAACATTTGTTTTAAAGGGAGATCAGAAAACTCAGCCATGGCAAAGGCTCAACAGGAGAGGTGGGAAAAGTAGTGTTTACCAAGTAGTTCAGCACTGGAGAGATAAACGGACATTTGAGCTCATTTCACTACATAATGTTATTAGTTATATGAAATTAGACTGTCAAATCGAGCTCTATAAAATGCAAGAGGAATGCAAGAGGGCAAGAAGGAGAATGAACACACAGGGGACAAATCACTGTCACTCACAAAGGAGTGCCTGGCAGACTAAGAATTAAGTTCACTCCTCAGGGCAAGCCATCCCCAGCTGTTATAAATACATTTTAATGCCCCTGTCAATGTGCAGAAAGAAAGAGCCAGCCTTCCCCAACACAGCGTGTCAGGTGTTTTCTGTCATTCAGAGAGCTTGAAAGAGCCACATTTAGATTGCAGTTTTGTCACTTTTCCCTCTAGAAGTGCTGGTGGGATGGAGCAGGCAGTGATTCCGGAGCAAAGCCAGGGAAGGCAGAGCTGGGCAGTGCAGCTGCTGCCACGCTCCACCTTGCATCGCTAATGCAAACAGTGACTTCCTTGGATTCCTTCGATCCCCCTCCGGGCTGCATGGCAAACCTATCATTTAACAGGCTGCTTGGCTTTTCCTCAGGGGACTGACATGGCAGGAGGACTCTGGCCATGCTTAGTCAGAGTGGGCGAGACTCTCTGGCTGATGATCAGCCTACAGGAGACTTTGCTCAAGCTCACACCAGGAGCTGTTGCTTCCCGGTAGAGATGTTCCCACAGGTGTGAGATGAGGTCAAATCTCAAACCCTGAGTGAAAAGCAACAATGCTGCACAGTACCTGGACCACGGGGTTACCTCCCTTTTCCCATTAGTCCAAGTCCTACTGCCTCCCCTGTACTGCAGCTCAGGGTGACAAACAACTTTGGGGTGACTGTGAGCTAGATTGGAGCCTATTATCTTTGCCACTGCTTTATTTTTTATTTCTGAAGAGCTCTCTAGCCTTTTTCCAGAAACAAATGCTAGGAGGGGACTTTTCCCCTTGCTGTCAGACTGCTATGCAGTGTTACAGCTGCCAGCCCAAAACATCACGTCTAGCAAAACTGGAGCCAGTGCTGGGGCTCCTGCCAGGCTCCAAAATGGAGATTGGCTCTGTTGGAGATGAGCAGCTCTCAGATACAGCCCCATCAACCCAAGAGAAGGGAAATCACATCCCACCTGGTATATGTACTTCAGAATTTCTGCTGCCATTCACTTCCCTCTGAAATAGGAGTTTGGCCCCAACTAGACTGATGTCTGAGCAGGTAGGAACCACGCAGTGTTTAGCATGCAGGAGACAAAACAGGACGCAGCCACAAACAGGCAACCCAAATGAGGGACTTGGGTAGAGGAGCTGATTTCAAAGAGAGAGAACTTCCATGAGATGAACGGGCTATTGCAAGGCAGCCCACATCCAGCTGCTCTCTGGAAGAGACAGGCTTACAGGGAAAGACAAGCTTCATGCCTTGCTTTTGGGCTCGAGTCAGTATTTTGTCCTTTTCCTGGCATTAGATCCATGGATGACATGGCACACCATGCCCTGTCTCCCACAGTTATACCCATGCAACAGCTTGCTAGGTTTTTCTCTAACTAGAACACCAAAATAAACCAAACAAACAAAAACAAAAAAACCAAAACAAATAAGCCTTTGAAAGTCACTGAAATCCCTATCACTGCACTGTTACAACTTGAGAGCATGACCCCACGATTATCTGGACGACAAGAAGCGTGAGGTAGCAAACAGCACTTTCACTGCCAGCAGTCAGCACGAGGCACAGATTCAGAGCCACAGTCACTCCTTGGCAGGCAGATGTTGCTGAGGTCCCAGAAAGTCGCTGCTGAGGATGATAAAAAAAGAGATTGCTGCTCTTGCATTGCTTACTTCTGTCGCTCTGCTGGCATGACCTTGGGTCCTTACTGATACAGGCTGGCATCACCTGCTTGAAGCCAGCCAAAAAGATGGACAACCGCACCAGCTACTGACCTGCCCCATGGTGATGCCTGGGGCTGTGGGACAGCAGCATTCTTTTGAAGCAGAAAGGCTTTGTTTCCACTATTTGTTTCATTCTCATTTTATTTCTAAATGGCTCTTGTTTGCCTGCAATCGCCTCAGCAACAGTTCACATACAGTAACATGCCAACCTACTACAAAATGTCTCAGGAAGAGATATTTCACTCAGTTCAGCAGCCCTGAAAGGGAAGCGTCTGCTGTCAGAGGCGTGTGCTCATCACCCATTGATGCATGGGCCTGTCTGAGAGCAGACTTTGGTTCACCGAGTACCCCCTGCGAGAGGGAGATTTTATCAGCATTACTGTTGTGGCAGTTCTTTAAAAACCAGTGTGGGATCTCACATTTCTGGAAGCACATGCACGCGATTTACAACATTACAGCCAGCAGCACCACAACACAGATTACTTAATCCATCATTTCCTGAGAGGGAAAGGCAGTTGCTAAGGCACGGAGAGGTTTCGGTTGGGTGAGACCTGGTCATTGTCTATAGAAGTAACTGCTTCAGAGATCACACTCTGCTTCCTAAGCTTCAGCTGGAAGTAAAATTGCACCCCCACACCTGGAGCTCCCATCTTGTCCCACTCTTAGTTATACACGGCCAAAGACTTCCATCAGAAACGTCGCACCAGTAATTCAACTTACATATGTTCACGAGGCACACAGAGAAGAGTAGCAAGTCTCAACAATTGGCCTTATCTTCCTGAACTTACGGGCACAGCACTGGGATCAAAATACTGGGGTACAAAAGCAGGAATGTCCTGTCCTCTACCATTTGACATTTTACTGTCTTCATAATCAAGTTGCTTTTTCCAGTAGTTACAAAAACGCCACCACTGATGATGACATAACAGCCTAAATCTTTTCAAATTGTTTCTCCTTTTGCTATGATTATTAACCAGCAGCACAACAAAAAGAAGAAAAGTCTATATACCCAGAAAACTCTCTGAGATGTGTCCACAAAGCTGTATTCGGTCTTTCAGAAGAACCCACTGATGTGATCAGAGATGGTTGATAACTAGACTAAAAATGGAGTGCCTGCTTGTTATTGGTGAGAGTCAGGAGTGCTTATATTTGACTTCACTGAGCCCAGGTCTTCTGTCTAAGCTAAACTTGAGATGGTCCCACTTCTAGATCATCAACTTGACACCAAGCTCCATGCGAAGAATGCCACATACAAAATTAGCATCAGGTTAGGCAAAGTTATTGTTTTCCAGCTTCTGCATTCTGTGTCAATTTTATTCTCCAACTCCCAGTCCACAAACATCCAATTTTCTCCAGGAATTTCTCGGGGGGTCTGCATATAGAGAGTGCTAGGAGCACAAACAGCCATCAGTACAAAACACTATGCATGTTCTCACTCAGCACTTCCAAAATCCTGCCTTTGCCTGAGAGCTGAGTGGCATCTTCATGGCATCCAGCGGTCTGATTTTCTAATATATAACTTATCTCTTTCACATATAGCTGAAGAAAACTACCACACATGTCTCCCAGGGTTTGTAACCACATGGTGCAGACTTGTGCTAATATACTCTCAACCCCCAGTGCCAGCGAGCACCCAATCCAAGCAGGCTACGTGAACTCCGCAAAGCAATGCGGGGGGGGATTAAAAATGCTTCATTGCATTTCCAGCTCAGCAGATTGCATGAGAGACATGTAGGGTTAATCATATCTTTAGTGATGTGTCATCAATGGTGGTGTCCCCCACTATTACTGAAATCTCAATGTTATCAAAATCTTCTTCACTGAAATAATCTGGCATCAGTGAAAGTATGTTAATTTACATCAGAGCCTCAGCAGTTCCCACTGCGTAGAGGGAAGCTGATTTTCCTCCGGGACACTTGCTGTGCCACATTCTCTGCCTTCAAAATGTTCACTGGGATGGTGGAGACCAGGAGCTGCAAGTTTCAGAGTGGAAATGTAGGAGGAAGCGGAGAAAGGGAGAGAAATCATAACCGGCCTGACTTTGTCCTTATCTTTCAGCATATCAATGCAGAGCTTAATAGGGTCATAATGAACTTACTCTTGGGTACATGTGCTTTTCCAGCAGGCTTTGTAGCTCTTGTATAAGACAGACAGCTCCCTCTCCTGGGATATATCTCAGTCCCTGGGCCATTAACAGAGTCCTTGAAAGGGCTCGTTCTTTTTATTCTATTTTTTTACCCAGTGTTGAAGAATCCCCTGTGAAAGTATTTGCTGAATGTGTGGGAGTCTGGGGGAGAAGGGGGGGAGAATGTCTTGTTTAGCTTGTTTTTAGACTGCAGACACTGTCAACAACCAGTTTGCAGGCTTGGGGCTTAGAAAGACCATAACCTGCTGGTTCATTTCAATGGATGTTAACGTGTGTCCCTGGATTTCTCACTCTTGAGGGCACAGTTAAGCAGCCAAATCATTGACCTTTCCCTGGAGCAAGTCAGCATTCCCAGCAAGCTAGCACTCCCGCTCCCAAGGAAGTGCCCCCTTTTGTCTCTGCACACACTGGGGTTCCTGGTGGGGTTTCTCATACAAAATCAGAAAAATGGGAGCTGGGCTTCCAAACTGAAAACCTCTGGGGCTTTGGGTTTTTATCACTTATGCTGCAACACTGAAAGCCCCCCTGAATCCACCCTTCTGAATCTGGGGACTGATGCACAAGACTCATAAAAAATCCACAGGGTTTGGTAAGAATTTATGACTGAAATTACAATAATAATTCAAAGGTGTGGGGCATGTAACTATGAAAAGCAAAATAATTTAAGAAAATGCATTTCAAGAGTCAATACCCCAAATTAACCACAAACTCTTGAAAACAAAGCAGGATATGGCCTAAAAATACTTTCTGCAAGTACTTGTAATGAAATAACGACAAAGTAAAACTATTTTTACTATAAAATGTTATTGAGTACCAATGAGGACTGTGTCTAGCAGCTTCAGCCAGGGCAGGACTCAGTTATTAACTAGGGAACGCACACTACACCTGAGGGTACATAAATTCCCACTCCAGTCAATAGTTTTGCAGATGCAGCCTGAGCACCTTTGCCAGGGAAAGCCTGTTGTTCAGCGCTGCAGAGGACCTGCTGACCAGAGCTGGAGGCATTCTGTCACCCAAGCGTGACAGTTTACATCAGCTCTGAAAACAGAGTTCATGACTCCTGAAGCATCACACTGGTACTGCCTTTTAATACTAACTGAGCTCGGCTGCAGTGTGTCAGACCAGGCTAGTAGTCAATGGATGAGCAAAAAAAGACATTAAAAGGCAAATCATAAAAAAAAATAAAATTACTTTATAGCTTTGCAATAAAAATAGGCATATAAAAGAGGTTCAGAAGAGACTGCTGCTCCGTTCTAAACCAAGCCTGAAAATTACTTAGAATTTATCAGACAGAGATGCAATAAATGCTGATGTAGTTGTTACTGCAGGTCTCTGATCTATTGTTCAGAATAGAAAATATAAATTTATCTACAGTTTATCTTTTCCTTTTGTTTTTTTTCTTTTTTCTTTTTCATAGCTTTTCTCTTTGCATCAAGCAATTAAATGATACTACAGATAGTTCCTGCTTGATACAGGTATCCCACAACTAGATTGCAGTTACTCTGAGCTCTGCAAAAATAAGCTTGTTGCATTATATGCCACAGAGTGCTTATCAGCTCAGGCAACGTGGATCAGTGACACAGCTGGGTCACAGATATTGCCCTTAGACAGTCTTTGCTATCCAGGAATTAATTTATACTGATTTACTACGGAATATTTAAAAACGTGAACTCCTCTTTAATTTCTAGGGCTTGTCCAAGATGCTTCTTGACAGTAAAGTGTGTGGGACCCACTCCAGGTGTGAGCAGCCCCTTTCCAGGATACAGACTGAGGTTTCAGGGAAAAAAGGTCCGCTCAGACAGACCTTCACTTACAAAGTCTGGCACGCTGTGTCAGACCACAGGTATGTATTAGCCCTCATTAACCCTAGTCTTTCTCATAAAACTCCAGAGAAACGTGACATATCCCCACACAGTGCCCCTAGGCGTCTGTGCACAGCCACACTGGCCAGGGAGAGTGGAGGCGGGGAGGGAATAAAGCCATCCTGAGTCTGCTGCCAATCATCTTACATCCTGAAGCATGAGGTTTAATTACCTGTGTCATTAGCTTAGCTTGCATCAAAAGTAGTGTTTAACAGACAACAAAAAAGACTACCATACAAGCTCATTATCTCCTGGGTACTTGGTAGAAATTAATAAACAAAGCAGAAAACAAACCACAATACAACCACGACCTAGAAGCAAATGTGTAAAGTGAAATGCAGTCCTGTGTCACAAAAGGTGTTTTGGAACAAATGTTTAAACACAGACAGTGCATTTCCTTTACCCCACTCTTTAATGAGGGAGATTGCAAGAGTTTTTCAAAACAAGGAGCTATGAATACTCATAATATAGGTAAATGCTTCTTCAACAAGAAACCTCTGTGGGTGTGTTCATCCCTGGCAGTGTGTTTTGTGGCACCTTTAAATATGAAGAAAGCAACTCCTTTGCTCTCCTGACTTGTACAATCCATCAGTGTCTGCACAGCCCTGGGTCCCCGCGGGCTTCTACCACAGCTCATTTCCCGTGGCACCAGTTAGCACTTCAAATGCACCGCCAAGAATGAAAAATGAAAAAATAAATTGGATTTGCCAGGGGTCTTTGTGCCAGACAAAAGAACAGGAAAGAAGAAGGGAAGGGAAAACCATCACTGACCTTCTTCTATTGCCAGGACACTTGGTAAGGGAGAAAGGAACCAGGATGTCTCTTTTTGTTTCCTTGGGAAGGAGGGAGTGAAGGGGGAGACAGAACTGATGCTGGTGCCAGACACCATGTGGACAGAGGCTCCCGGCTACCAGTTGGGTCGGATTCACTTTCACACTGCCTTGCCAACATCCCTGATGTTTCCTTCCTGCAGAGACAGAGCCAAACCACACGAGACGGAGTCAAATTAAATTACTGGGTGACTTTTGTGGCTTGCACAGACAGTCTGGGGAACAGGAGTGATACAGTCCCGTGGAGTCCCCAGATCCCAAATTAGCTGGGAGCCCGAAGGCAGCAGATACCCAGCAGTCTTCATGTGGTGCCTGTGGCAAGAGCCTGAGCCCCAGGAGCCCAGGAAAGTGGGAAGGATGTGGAACACAAAGCAAAGAGGGGCAGGGTGAACCCATCTTGTTCCAGCCTTTCCAAGGCTGTTTGCACTGGCTGATCACCTACCCACAGAACCACTTAAAATGCGTCAAAGAATCCCCTTTGCTTTCTAAAGCGGTTTGATCCCACTCCATAAAAGGCACATACCCATTTCCACTCCCTCTCCCCTTCCAACCTCACCTCATAAAGTGTTTTTTAAATGTATCCCACAGTGCCAAAAAAACAACCCCAACCCAGCACCCACCACCTCACACAACTCCCCCCCCATCTCTTCTCTGCTCGAAAGAGCAATTAAATCCCATTACCCTTCAGCTGGCTCCCTCAGGCACATCAGTCATTGACAGCCTGTGAAACTGTCATCAAGCTCTCAACAGCACGGTGGCTCTGAGCTGCTGTTGCTGAGCCACCAGCACTGCTCAGGGAAGCCACAGGCACAGGTTTGCTCAGTGCTCACTCCTTACTTGCACAGCTCTCTGCTGGGACAGGCACAGTTGTTTTCTCACTGCAGATGGGACTGAAGCACACACGTGTGAGAACCTAATGCACAGGGGGATCCGTGGGCTCATGATTAGGTACCCCTCTCCAGAAGTTAAAAAAAACCCACCCACCACAGCACACAGAGAAACACGAAGGCAAAGCTGTGAGCTGACAGAAGCAAGCTGCACATGTGGCAATGCTATCAAATGTCCTTCTTTCCTTCCCCTGGAATTACTGAAGCGGTTTTATCCCCTTGTTTTGCAGCTAGGTTTGAGGTAACATCTTGAATTCCCTTTGATTCCTCTGGCCTTTTGAAAGGCTTCCAGTGAGCCCTGCAGCCATGTCATCCATACTTACCCCTAAAACATTGGTTATTTCCATCTGCCAGTCACACAAACACATTCCAAGACCTGAGCAGCACACCACCACGTCTCAGTCTTCCTAGTGGGAGCAAAGACTGCCTTGCAGGAAAGACAAAAGCTATCAACACAACATGTGACAGAAACTAATGAAAACTGGATCTTGATCAGTGTGGAAATTCACTGAAAGAAAAGGAGAGCTAAGGAATTGGAAAAGAGTCCCTAGCAGACAGATCTCAGCCCATCTATTCATGCTGTGGGTTCAAATGTGGCTTTGTTCTGAGTCACAAGCAAAAAGAACTCAAAAAAACCCCACCTCACTTCAGGAGTATATAAGAGGAAAGAAAAAAAAAA
>VXBW01005792.1:801172-839946 GCA_013400375.1 Thinocorus orbignyianus | reverse complement strand
AAAAAAAAAAAAAAAAAAAAAGAAGCTATCTGGAGCATCCTGTCTGCTCTACCTTTTTTCAGGCAACTGGAGACATGATATAGGGCTATCTTAGAGGGTCAGGCCAGCTCACCCATCAGCACGTTAGAGGGTCACACCTACAAAAGACTTCATTCCTTCTCAACTCAGCCTTTCTAATAGGAAGTCAAAGTATATTGCCACTGCACTTTTCTTCAGTCCCTGTGCACGACTCAGTAAATAGCACAGGGAAGACAGACATCACTTCTCTAAAACCTGCAGCCCTCAAGATGTAAAAAAAAATCATGTATCAAACAACAGTGACACCTTAAAATCACAAGTGACTTCTGGAAGCACTGGTTTCTATTTTTGGAAGGCAATTCCTTCCCTTGAAGTATCTTGTTTAAAAAAATAAGGGTTTTTTCTCCCTTCTGTTGATACTTGTGATAGAATGATTGCAAGGTCTCAATTACTCTGCATTCGGTGTGCTAATCCCCTTAGAGATAACATGCTGCAGTCACTGTGAAACCAGGCACTTAATGAGATGATTGAAAAGAGTAATCAGGCACTAGGTGAAATGCCTAACCTCTGGCTATTTGGGATTACTGACTCTGAAGGACAAGCTGAATTATTTTTCTGTTGAATTCATTAACAAATCCATACAAGCTTTTTACCCTTACTTCAAAGATACGTAAGCAATGGGCTTCTCTTCACAGAACTACACTACCAGCTGAGACCACAGGTCAATGTGGCTGAAGCTGTAGATAGCAAAACTCCAAGGAAGAGGGTAGATATACCTGTGAATGTGGATACAGAGAATTTACTAAGCAGATCTGTGCCTCCTGTACCTGTGTCCTGGTGAGGGACCTTTCCTTCCTTGAATTCCTCCTTTGCAGTCAGTTCACGTGGTTGTGGTGAGTTCACAGACAAATGCCTGCTACTGAACGAGTGCAACTTCTCTGTATT
Source organism: Thinocorus orbignyianus (assembly GCA_013400375.1). Lineage (NCBI taxonomy): Eukaryota > Metazoa > Chordata > Aves > Ciconiiformes > Thinocoridae > Thinocorus > Thinocorus orbignyianus. The sequence continues at coordinate 838,983 of VXBW01005792.1, read as the reverse complement.
TTCAATGCTGATGTTTTCTTCAGATGTTTTCCCTGCTGGGAGCAACTGTGACCATAGCTATGGGGGAACAGGCAGTTTCTCCACAATTCCAAAGTGTCTGGGTTTCACATAGGCAGAAAGCACTTGATGCCCATCAGTAGAAGAGTTGTTAGCACTGGTGGAAGCAGATGGGAATCAAATCTAAAAACAGGGCAACAGCCCAGGTCCTGCAAGACAAAGATTCTCACCCAGAAGTTTTCACAGCGTGCCAGTGAGAAAGTAGGGGAAAAGCTGACGAAAAGCTGAAAACTGGCCTGCATGCTAGAAGATGTTTCTGCTATCTCCTTACCAGAATGGAATCCCAGTAAGAAACTATAGAGAACTCTTAATGAGAAGGCCACCAAAGGAGTCTCCACCTCAAGCTGAGGGGAAGTGAAGAATGAGAGTCCAAGATCTATGCTGGACCTTGTTCTCACTTAAAAAAAAGGGGGGGCTAGTGGGGAATGTGAAGCTCACAAGTAGTCTTGGCTGCAGTGACCAGGAAATGGTGGAGTTCAAGATCCTTAGGGCAGCAAGGATAATGCATAGCAAGCTCACTGCCATGGAATTCAGGAGAGCAGACACTGTTCTCTTCAGGCATCTGTTTGGCAGAGTACCATGGGATAAAGCCCTGGAGGGAAGCAGAGTCCAAGAAAGGTGGCTAATATTTAAGGACCACCTCCTCCACACTCAGGAGTGATGCATCCCAACAAAAAGGAAGTCAGGCAAAACCACCAGAAGGTCTGTATGGATAAATAAGGACCTCTTGGAAAAACTCGAACAGAAAAGGGAAGTCTACAGAGGGTGGCAGCAGGGACAGGTAGCCTGGGAGAAACTGTCCAAACAGCCAGGGATCACATTAGGAAAGCTAAAGCCCAGTTAAATCTGGCCAAAGATGTCAAGGGCAACAAGAAAAGCTTCTACATGGACACCAGTGATAAAAGAAAGACTAGGGAAAATGTGGGTCCTCTCCAGAAACAAACAGCAGACCTGGTTACCTGGGATGCAGAGAAGGCTGAGGTACTCAATGACTTTTTACCTTAGTCTTCATGGACAAGGGTTCTAGCCACACCACGCAAGCTTTAGAAGGCAAAGGCATGGACTGGAAGAATGAAGAACCGCCCACTGTAGGAGAAGATAAGGTTCAAGACCATCTCAGAAACCTGCAAGTACGTAAGGCCATAGGACCTAATGAGATATGTTCACTGGTCCTGAGGGAATTGGTGGATGAAGTTGCCTATCATATTTGAGAAATCATGGCAGACCAGTGAAGTTGTGCTGACTGGAAAAGGGGAAACATAACCCCCATTTTTAAAAAAGGAAAAAATGGATGACCTGGAGAGCTACACATAGGTCAGTCTCACCTCTGCATGGCAAGATTATGGAGCAGGTCCTCCTGGAAAGGACACTAAGGCATATGGAAAATAAAGTCATGATTGGTGACAGCCAACATGGCTTCTCTAAGGATAAATCATGCCTAATATACCTGGTGGCCTTCTAAAACAGCATTACAGAAATGGCAGATAAGGGACGAACAGCTGCTATCTCATCTACCTGGACTTGTGCAAAGCATCCAAACCTGTCCCACATGACACCCTTGACTCTAGAGAGAAATAGATTTGATTGGGTGGACTACTTGGTGGACTAAGAGTTGGCTGGATGGTCACAGTCAAAGAGTTGCAGTCAACAGCTTGATGAGTGGTATTCCTCAGGGGCTGGTATTAGGACCGATGCTGTTTAATATCTTTGTCAGAAACACGGACAGTGGGATAGACTGCACCTTCAGCAACTTTGCTGATGACACCAAGCTGTGCAGAGTGGTTGACACACTGGGGGGAAGGGATTCCATCCAGAGGGACCTGGATAGGCTTGAGAAGTGGGCCTGTGCGAACCTCATGAATTTCAACCAGGCCAAGTGCAAGGTCCTGCACATGGGTTGGGGGCAATCCCAAGCACAAATAGAAGCTGGGTGGAGAATGGATTGAGAGCAGCCCTGCCATGAAGGACTTAAAGGTGTTGGTGGATGAGAAGGTCAACATGAACCAGCAATGTGTGCTTGCAGCCCTGGAAGCCAACTGCATCCTGGGTCATGGATGGTCATGACATGGTCCTGTTGGAGAGAGTTCAGAGTAAGGATAGAAAGGTGATGAGAGGGTAGGAGCAGGTCTGCTATGAAGACAGGCTGAGAGAGCTGGGGTTACTCAGCCTGGAGAAGAGAAGACTCTGGAGAAATCTTATAGCAGCCTTGCAGTATCTAAAGGGGGCCTACAGGAGAGATAGGGAGGGACATCAGGGAGTGCAGTGATAGGATGAAGGGCAATGGTTTTAAACCGAAAGAGGGGAGATTTAGGTTAGATACCAGGAAGAAATTCTTTGCTGTGAGGGTGGTGAGGCACTGGAACAGGTTGCCCAGAGAAGCTGTGTCCCATCCCTGGAAGTATTCAAGGCGAGGTTGGATGAGCTTTGAGCAACCTGCTCTAGTGGGAGGTGCCCATGGCAGGGGTGTTAGAATTAGATAATCTTTAAGGTACCTTCCAACCCGAACTATTCTATGATTCTATGATCTGCCTTAATGTTCTCATCTGATTATGTCTACCTGCATCAGTCAGGACCTTCTGAATATGCTGTTTTCCTGGGAAGACTCCACTTTTCAGACTAATAGCATAACAGAAAGCCCACTCCGCAATTCCTCACATCACTTCTCCACAAGCAGGGGATTGCACATTCACAGGTAGAACTTGCACCTCAGCTCCTGCTCCTGAATGGCCTGCACCCTTCACATGGTTTTCCTTTTACAGAAGGGAGAACCACCACCAGGTATATAAGCACTACATTTCAAGATATAAACAAGAACCTAAAGCAACCAGACCAATTTTGCCATTAAATGCATACTGCCACCATGAGGCTGAAATGAAGGCCTCAATCTGGATGTATTGTTGACAGGAATCCATTTCCAGAGGCATCAATTATTTACAATTGCAATAAATCATTTACAAAGCGCTGTAAATTCCAAACAGGGTTGAACAAACACAAGGCTTCATCATCACCCAGTTCTCTTACAGCAGATCTGGGCTGGGAAGAGGTGCCTATCCTAAACAGGATTGATTGGAAATATTGTACTCAGGGTCTGGTACTCTGAATAAGGGTAAACTTTATAATATAAAGGGTAAATCAAGGTTAAGCTTCATTCAGGTAGTTCCAGGGCTGCAGTGTTAACTGGTAGCAACAGCTGAAGTTGGTAATTTACAGCTGACTTGGGGATGTCTGTAAGGGAGGTGTCCTGGTTTGAGCGAAAACAAACCAATTTTCTGTTTTACAATTTCACTTTTTTGGCTGGGCCTCTTCTAACTAACTAAACTCTGAAACTAACAGCACATTGTTCAGAGAACTGTTCACTCTCACAGTGATAAGACCTGATTACACCAAGGGAGAGTGTGCAGAGGCCCTTGCTTATACTTATTCCTAGAACAACCAAGGTGGGGTAATTTTGTTATTTGCCCCGTTGGAGGGTCAGAAGCAGAAAAGCGCAGAGGGGTCACACCTGTAGGGAGGAACAGACAGGACAGGTGACCCAAAACTGATCAGCTGAGGTATTCCATCCCATCCGCATCACGCTCAGTATAAAAGCTGATCAAAGGGTCAACTCTCTTTCTTCGATGACCGACGTCCAAGGAGGACCCTGTCTGTTCATCTGCCTTTGACCTCGATCCAAGCGTTCCTGACTCCAGATCTGGAATCCAGCTTCTGCTGATCCCTGAGTCCAGTCTGGGACTTTTCCCGATGCCTGCTGGTGGCATGATCATCATCCTGGGAGCTTGATAAGGTTTGGTATATACTGTATCTATTTCATTATTTTCTTCTTACTTTAACTGTAGTATTAATACTTCATTAAAGTAGTTTAGTTAATTCTAAACTTGTAAATCTCCTTGTCTCTTCCTCTCCTTTCTTTCTGGGGGTAGGAAGGGCCAGCTGTCCATCTGGTTTTGGTAAATTTGGCTGAAACCACGACAGAAGATCTAAACACATCTCTTTTGCCATGAAGACTTGTGTGTATAAAAGAGCTTCTGACACCTCTTGAGATGATCAGAAAATACTTCCTAGCATCTTCTGCCTGACCCTGGAGGGTGGCTATGTTCAAATCAGCTGGGTAGGGACAACCCTGACCAGTGGGAATCTGTCCACCAACATTAGCTCTCATAATTTCTCATGACACCTTTTTATAAGCAAAACTCGGGACAGATCCTGTGAAGAATGCTGTGTGCCTTTTACCAGGCATGCATTAAGGAATCTGCGAAACAGCGCTGAGCTCTGCTCGGCGTGACGTGCACCACAGTAAAATGCTGCAGCCAGCTAGCACGAGGTCAGATCCTGCTCATATTACTTGAGTGCTCCCCAAATGAAGTCTGATCCAACTGGTGGGACCCACTGTCGTGAGCAACCTTTGCAGCTTCTACAGCTTTGCTGTTATCCTGCAACTCTCTTCCTTGCGAATAAATAAATAAAGCAATCGATAGACGGCGCCGACACAAGAGAGCAGCAAAATCAGCATGCCTCTTTAAATTAACTTGCTGTTCGGGATGTATTTTCTCTGCCAGACTTTTACTTTGAGCCCTGTGGTTACTTTTCCCTTTCTTTTCATGACCGAAAACCTGCTACTGTTTTCTCTGGAAGTCTGAGTGCTGCTGTCCCCTTTGTCTGAGCCAGCCGCTGTTAGCCATTTGGGGCTAATTCCTGCCAGAGTTTTATTCACTGCAAGACCCACGGAAGGACTTCAAGCTTTGCAACAAGCTACAAAGGCCTCACTGATCATTTAGCCAAAGCCAGGGCTCTCTGTCACCTTCCCACATCAGCCCAGAGTGACTCAAGCAAGATGAAGGGCAATGTGATGCTTCGGTGGATCCAGCCTAGTGTCAGCGAGATTGGAGCCTGGCCTCCAGGTTTGAGAGGCCATCTGGCCCAAGAAGGGCCCACAGGCTTGATTTCTCTTCACAGGGGCATCACTGGCAACGTAACAAAGCCGACTCAGGATGTTTGGAAGCAATGAAATCTGTGATCCAGTGTCACAGGACTTGGCATTGACACTTACAACCACTGAGCCAGCAGTGATTTTCTCACACAGACTTACCTTGAAAACATCCCCAGCATGCTGGCAGCAATTCGGAGAGACATGCTGTTATATTCTAGACCAGTGAGTACACCATATATCATGTTTCTGTGCAGTTTTAAGGACTGCAGTATCAGCCAAATCTCCACAGAATAATAAAAATATAAAAGAATTTATAAATATTTCACATTAAAATTCACTGCTAACAGTTTGCAAACTTCACGCTGTAGTCTAATGCAGCCAATGGGGGGATATATTTTGCACAGTTTTGGGTATACATTTATCTAGTTGTGTAATTGCCCATGTATTGTGGGCAGTAATGGTCTTCTTTGGGGTCCACGCATGGCACAGCACATTCCTGGCCCACAACCTACCCATTAAGCTCAGTCCTCAAGATTATTACAGATAATGAATGGCTGGGAAAGAAACACGAGGAAGAGCAATGGAAGGGCAGTCTCTCATGATAAACAAAGGTTAGTGGAATCATCAAGAACTGATTCCCTTTCTTTCTCTCGTTGCCTAATGGGAAATCTCTGCATGTATTAAGTCCAGCCAATCTGTCAGCCCATGTTGTACACATGGTCCCCTGGCAAAACAAGGAGGCTTGGGCCACGCATCCAGTCTGATTCAAGGAGCTGCACCTTGTCAAAGTGCCTCCAGCTAAAAATGAGCAAGCTCTTCTCTCCCAGCACAGACAACATGCATTGTCTGCAAAGGGTCTGGAGTTTTCCCAACAAAGGGCAACAAATGATGTTATAATCACTAGAAAAGGACAGAAGGATAATAAGCTGTTCTGCTTGACCTGAGAGTACGCCTTTGCATTTTGCCAGCAGGTTACCTTACTAGGACATTTCTAAGCTGGGAAACTTCATTATCTGTGAAGGGAAAAAAATGCATGGTTTGTCTTGCTTCCCTAAATCCAAAATAAATTCTAAACACATCAGTATTCCTCTGAGAAATACTTAACTTTCTGAATGTACATAATTCCATACATCCACATGTGTAGATGAGCATATTTCTACAGCTATTCTTAGAATGCATTCATATCACCTTTTGTAAGCAGGTACAAGGCCATCATACCTAGCCCAAAATCAGCTGAATGCCATTTATCTGTGCAAGAATAACATTAAACCTGTATCATCATGCCCATCACTGTCTGTGGGAAGGCACCATCCTAACTCAGACTTTTCTGGCCCTCCTCCTTCAATCTCCAGCTCTTTCAAGCTGAGTCTACAAGTCAGAGAATTAACTAGCTGCACCTGCTTTGATATTTGCCTAATTACCATCGTCTTTTGGGCGACCTGAGATCACTTGGCTTGCAACAGTAGCAGTTCTGGGAGTATTTCACCTCACTTCTGAAGCAACCACTTCTGCAGCCTAGTAATTCGGCTAGCTAGCAATTTCAGATTCTGTACTCCAAACATATTAAAAGGAGCAACATGTTTTAGAAAACACTATGATACCACAATATGGCCCCTGTACTGAGCCTTCTGGTGGATGCCTAAACATGCAGGCACCTGAAAAGCTCGGTGAAAGCCTTTGAAAACATGTCTCTGGTTTCCTAAACTGTTCGGTTTGTCATCTACCTACAAAAGGTCATCTCGTCAAAGACCTACCCTTCAGTAGCCCAACCTGGCAGAGGACAGGGAGGTGGGGAGAGGTAATATTGACCTCCCGGCTTGGAGATGTGCAGGTCATCTGTGCATCATTTGGCATCTGCGGTCTCGTTCCCCTTTCCCTGTGATCTCCCCATGTTGTGGGGCTAAGGGAAGCCTGCAGGAAAGCAGCAACAAGGACATTCTTGTGCCTTTCCCTGCCAGGCTCAGGACCAGGGGTCAGACGTACACAGTCACCCAAATTATTCACATAGGGACCTTCAGAAAGGGGGGTAGACTTTACCCAGCATACACATTAGCTTTAAGAGTTGGTATTTGCAGAAGATAGCTACTATCTGCACCACACTCAATACTACTCCTCACTCCAGCTGCCCTGGTGTCAGAGGTACGTTTTTGGCAACGTAGCACTTTCAAATACCACAGAATTTAGCAGAAGTTTGGCAATGCAAGCAACCAATGTAACCTGCTGCCAGTGTGTCTGTCTACACAACTTGCTACTGCCCTCCAGGTGGTGGCCAAGCTGTTGGCTACTCCTTGTGGTAACCTCTGGCTTGTCCTCCAGCTCTAATTTGCCCTGGATCCCCAGGTTACATGCATCTGTAGCAGCTTAAATGGACCTCAATCATCTCAAAAGTGGACAATGCATACCTATGGCAAAAGTGATACCATGGTTCATGCAATTATTTGGAGACAACACTCCATTAGGCAAGATTTTGGGTACTTTCCTGCTTGAAAACCTATCTAAACACAAACCTCCTAATTTTCCACAAAACCTTTGAAATCATGCCTCTTCAAGTTTGTCTGAATTAGTCTGAAAGTAGAGAAAAGTTCTGCTATCCAACTCATTTAGTAGGAAGCCCTACAGCAGAAAGAAGTAGACCAAAGCTCTTGCCCAGAGATTGGGAATTTTCCAATTCAGGCTTTTGTGGCTCCCACCCATCTGCACTAGTACAATAGCAGGGCCATGTTTGGCTCTGTTGCAAACTCAAATGCAATTGGCAGAAATGTGGAAAGAGATATAATTGTGTTTCTCTGGGGAAAGTGGTCATTAGGAGGGTATTATCTGCATAGTGGTTATATAAACTGTGGCTGAATGGGCCCTATTTACAATAAGAAAAATTGCCAGAAAGTGATCAGAACATATGCGATCTGATGAAAAGGCTGCACTTGAGCAACATGAAAAGCCAATAATCTGTGAGGAAGTAGCAGTTTGATAGCTAGGAATTTTAAGCAGGGATAACGTTGGGGGAGGGATTTCAAACCAAATCAGACCATCAGTTTCAAAATTTCCCAGTAGAACCAAATCTTGTCTGAAATTTGGATGAAGGAGAGAAGGCTGCTGCAGCCCATGGGCCAGGTTCAGACCTGATTTCTACTTTCTGCAAATCCACAGTGTTTACAGTAGTGCATCCCTGCCCTTTAGTATGTAATCTTTTCACAGAGGCAAAGCCCTATCCTCACACATTCACTACTGAGGAGGTCATACACATCTGAAAGAAGGAATCTGTCCCATTACACCACAGTTTGTCCTACCAAGCCAATGTCAATTGTGATATCTCTGTAATAACTTGTAACAACCCAGAGACTCAGCCTCCCAATATCTCTTCTACATTTGCAGCCACAAAGTCCTGGATCAGACCCAGTCAAATCCCTCTTTCACATCTTGCTGAAAGAGACTGCGTGAATGACTACAAAATATAGACAGGAGGTTTTGTCTTTGATACCTTCCAGCATTGCATATATCTCAGCATGGATTCAAGAGCAGCATTTTTCCTTAGGACAACAATTTCTAGAAAAAGGGCATAATGATTTTTTTGAGTCATCTTTGTGAATCTGTAACTGTAGACTGGAGTATAAAAAACCTGATCTACCAGAGGAGCTTAATTCAGCTTGAAAAGTTTGAAATTTTACAGGGAGAATTCTGTAGGTATCTTAAGTGTCTGAGTGGAGTCAAGCATATACTTACATTCCTGCTACTAGACCCTCCATGAACTGTAAACCACTAAACCACCAGAGATGTGTCTTATTCATACAAGAGCATAACCTAATCTAGCCAAAGAATCAGCTCCCTACAAGTTTTTGCCATAATTTGTAATTAATGTAAGAATATAAAATAGCTGCATCTCCAACTGTTCTCAGCCCATCACCTTTCAGCACTGCATATGATTGCTGTGCATTTATAATGCAGTGGATTTCTTTTTCATTAACTTGTTCCAAGTTCCCTTGAATACGTATAAACTTGTGGTGACTGTCTGATTCCTACTCGTTCTCTCTTTCTCATGCAGGTTTTTATAGACTCCACCACAGAGAATTGGAGCTTTCTTATTCCTCCTATGAGAACTAAGCCCTTGATCAGCCTTGTTGCCTTTTTCTGAGCTTCCTTCCATTCTACTGTATTCTTTATGAGAGGCAGAGGCCAGAACTGCCTACAGGATGAAAGGTGTGGGCCAGTCACGGATTTGTACAGCAGCACCAGAAAGACATCCCCTACTGCTCTTCCAATCCCACAAGTATTTTGAGGCTTGTGCTAAGCATTGGGCTGAAATTTTCATGAGATTTTCAACTGTAGGCCAAATCCCTCTCTTCATTGGTAATGGTCAACTTGAGGCCCATTATTTTACAGATGTTAGGTTTACTTTTATTTAATGGCAATATGTTACATTGTGGTTTAGCTCACACTTTAGTGCACAAAGTCTCCTGAAGATATTGACAGACTTCATCACCTATCCTGAATAAGTCTGTACCATCAGAATAGAGACAAGCCCCTCCAAAGACAGACTTGTATCTTCCCAAGACAGGTATTTCGGATAAGCAAGATGTAGAAGAGTTTCTTTCTCTCCACAAGATGAGTAAGTTTTAGACAGCAAGAATTAGGCAGGATGAATGCCACTGTGGAGCTCCAATCCCTCAATTCATGAAGGTAGGCACAAGAAAGCTCCTGGGATCTCAAGCCCCTCTACATGACCAGACAGAAAAGCGATCTGGCAGAACAGGATCAGCACTGGAATTAGTATTGAAGGCACACGTTCCAGTCCCTTATCTCTACAGACTTTCCTTGCTCTTCCTTTGCTGTCAACAGTGTTGAGAACCACAAGATGCAGCACAGCATACTCGGCAGACACAGCTATTTACCTGACATCAGCTCAGTCATAAGAGCTCCACTTTTGCACCAAGCATGTACATATCTTCTGGGGCTTTAATCTCAATCTTTTCCTGCTCTTAAATTTAAATATTAAGTTTAATGTCTGACAAACCTCTTCTTTGTAGACCACTAGCCGTATGTCCCCTTTCCATATCATAATGGCCACCTGAAATTTTACACACATCATACGGAGGGAGACAGAGTTGAATTTGTGTGAGTCTCATTCGTTCGGCATGATTAGTCCTGGATTTTCCAGTGCAGATGTTAATACATATGGCCATTATCCTTATCTTGCTCATCAAACAAGCAAAACCATCTTGTTCCTAACTTCAAGCATTAGAGTGCTTACAGACTGACAGACCTAACCCTAATTTCCCTGCTTGCTATTTTCCTTCCCTGTTCAGCTAGACCTATGTTCACTCCCTGAACTGAAGAAAGAAGCACAAAGGTTGTTCGTTAGGAAATTAGTACTCATCTGATTTGTGAGAAATGCAGACAGTTTTACTGGACTTCTGTGTTTTTTATGCATTGTTCTATCAAAACAAAAATCTTCCAGCTGCCGTACAATTACATAGGTTTCACTTACTCAGTATTTAGATAGGTGACCTTTAAGGAAAAGATGGGGTATCAATGATTCAATTAAAGGCCTGCCTTCCTCTCAGAATTAATGATGAGCAATATCCAATTCTGCAGTTGCCTGGAAGTTGATTTGGTGAGGTGGCAGTAAGATGGTCCAGCCATTCCACCTAGACGTATTGTTTGAAGATCTAATGCTAAACCACTGGGCATGAAAGAAATCAGTTTTGCAAAGCTGCTTGAAATTGTCTTTAATTTATCAGCCTTCAATATAGTCCCTCTTTTTACAAACACTCTTGCAGCACTCATACTAAGAGATTTGAGGGCTTTTCTGCTGCATTTGTAAAACCAAAACCATTTTCAAGACCACTTTTTCAAGTTTTATGAGAACTGTAATTTCTTTTCAAAATAAAAGAGTAGTCACATGCAATTTCTAGGATTTTGCCAAAAGTAGACAAAAACGCCCTTACAACATAGAACATATTGATCAGCCATTTGAATTCTACAGAACTGCTCTGGTAAGTCTGCTTAGCATAATTACAGCCTTTGTAAACTTTTCGACCAGCTCAACCAGAAATTGGATGCTATTTACCTTGTCTTAGCAAAGAGATTTCTGGTAGCACGGACCACATCTTTAACGGGATGACTGCCTCATTGGTGCTACTTGTTTCATAGCAAAATACACAGAACATCTACTATGCCATTCATGAATGCATCACATTCCCATGACAGCTGGTAGCCATCGCTTACATCCTAAAATATTAGGATATACACGTTCTTGCTTCTTTTCCCAGATGCAGACAATGAAAAGAGAGTCAGCTCAGGGAGAGAAGAGGAGAAGCTACAAATATATTTGATCCTCTCCCATCTGAGGAAGTTATCCTCTGGGATGTCCATAACCCCAAATAAATTACTGGGAAGTCTCCCAAGAGCATTCACTGGGCCTCAAGTAAGAAGCTCTATCCCCATCACAGATATTCACAGATGTATTCTTACAGCACGCTAACAGAACAGGGCATACCTGCTTTTTCCTCTTTATCAGGGAGGGACTGAGACAAAAGGCAAGGTTTGAATAGGATTAAGACTCCTAAAATAGCCATTGGTACAAAGTATGATTTAAAAAGGCACGCAGCTATGGAAGTCCCCCTGATCTGCATCTTTACATACCTAATTCCCTGAAAAAATCGGTCCTAGATGACTACTGCTCTGAATGCTATCTGCTTTCCACAGCCTCTTTCCCTTTCCAGCTGTTAGAACCGTGGGACCACCACAGCTAAGAGAGAAGCATGGAGCTGCTTCTTTGCATACACTGCTTGTGGCTTGTACCTAAGCACCACATGGATGCACCAGGGCAAATCAGCAGCCCACACAGGCTTGCAGAGTCACCACGGGGGATATGGCTTGCCTGCAGAACATTTACTACCAGAGATCAGGCATAAAACACATATAAACCAGCATGACCCTGGTAACTCAAGCTGGATTTGCAGGATCGCCAGCAAAGGGGCAGGGCAAGAAGGAAGCACAATTAAAAAAAAAACCAAAAACAACAACAACAAAAAAAAAACCCACCAAAAACTGAAAGAACAAAATCAGTAAACCCTTTTGTAAGCAGATGACAGTTTTGATTGTGGGAGCGAAAGACAATAAACGGAAAGCCAAAGACAATAAGCACAAAGGCATTTTCACAGAGCCTCTTCTCAGATTAAACTTAATTTCCCACTAGCTTGTCATTACTTTGATTATAGGACTGTTACTATTGGCGCGTCGTAGCATGAGATGTAATGCAGCCAACATTGCAAGCTCTAACCAAGTGGCATTTCTAGGAAGCACACTGCTAGAAATGGCTGGAAGCATCCTAGGAAATGGCTCCAACCTTCAAGATCCCAGTTTGCTAACAGGCATTGGGAAACAGAAATTGTGTTGTAACTCCATACATGGAATCAAGCTTGTAGGTGTTGGAATGGGATTCAAACCATCCAAGTTTAAGTCTTGGCTTCTTGACTTCATAAGAGACTTGTTGCATGAGACAGTATGGACAGGCTGTCTGGGCCTGTTCATTCTTTCCCTAGCATCCACCACAGACACCAAGGGAAACCCAAGGCAGAAGAAGGGGATACCATCAGCTCGCTAGCCTGCTATCAGACCTCAGGGGCCTGAGATGCTCTGAGGAGATCCGTGGGTAAAGCACATGCATTTTCCGCGCAACCACAGACATCCGCAAATCAGCGCTATCAATCTGCTTTGAACAAGCCACAAATGACTTGACGAGGCCAGCACTCTAACAATTCAAAGTACCTGCTGCCAAGCTAGCTACTCACTATCTGGCTATAAATCTTGACCTGACATATGCATATGTTACGTTTTCCAGCTCTCTGGCTTTCTCTCCTATGCTTTGTAGTCCCAGAATGACTGCAATTAAGGAATACTATCTCATCAAAATGCCCATCAGCACACTAGCTTGTAAACACTCGTAATAAGTATGGCTAATAAAATACAGTTTATTAGCCAACCTTGTACAGTATTTTTACAGCCTTTTCCACTCATCATTGAGAAAAATAAATCCTTCGCAGCTGTGCTGGAGCTGGCATTGCTGCCAGTCTCCCTTGGTCTCACCTGTAACAAGGTGAGTAATTAAAGTCCTTACAGGAGCAGCAGGGTTTTTTATTGCCTGCCACAATCCCACCCTCCGTTCTTCTGACTGACTCAGAGAGGAACTGCTACAAAAGCTGTTTCCAAAACAGATCAGCAACAAAACTTGCTGCTGTTGTGTTAAATGATGGAAAAATTCAAAATTTCAGTTGCTTAACAGTCCTTGTTTCTTGTTCCAGAACACCAAGGAAAAATCTGATGGATCAAAGTCCCTGGACAGGAGTGCAGAATTGTCTGCGCATCATTGCAGTTAAAATGGTAACAAGCGAATAGCTGGAAGTGGGGTGGGAGGAAACCTTCATTCCATAAAGTTCTCGGGAATCGATTATTCTGGAGTGATGGTAGATCAGCGATGATTTGTTTGGGGTTTAAAAGAATTGTAAACATTTTGATTTTGTTTATGCCCTGACCTTGATTGTCCTCAGCTACCAACTGGGCAAATGAACTACAAAATAGGAACATTGTATAAAGTTAAACCCTTGATTCAAAAAAAGAACATTTTACTTAGTGGAAAAAACATGCGTAGTCTTCTCAAGGCAAGATCCTGTTTTGTAGAAAAGCCTTTTTTTCCAAAGGTACTTGATAAAGTCAATTATCATGATATACAGAGTTACTCTCCATGAGATACACATAAAACCAAATGCTTGGCAGTAAACATAAACTTCCCAAGTTTTCCTCCTCCTTCTGTCCGTTTATCTCTTTTTATTACCCCATTCAGAAGTATAAATTGGTAATGTATTGAAAAATGAATGGTAACGCTTACTGAAGCTGTACTATTTGCTACCCGGTTTACTGTGAAGACAGTCTGGTTTGTTTCAGAAGCTTCTTTCTCTGTATTTTTTTTAATATAAACAAAAATGATCCCTAAAAAAATGATTAAATATTTCCCCTCTTTTCTTGTGTTGTTCTTGGCTGTTGTTGGAGGGGGAGGGTTTGGAGTTTTTTGAGGTTTGGATTTTGGGTGGGGTTTTTTGTTTGTTTGTTTGTTCTTTGTGTTGTTGCTGTTTTGTTTGGTTTTCTTAACAGAAACCCTGGAATAAACTCATGGAAAGAAATAAGATTTCTTTGTGTGAATACTTTTCCCAATTGAGCCTGGATGTGGCATGCCAGCACAGCAGCCTAGAGGAGGTTCTACCTATAGAGATGTGTCCAGGGCACCTAGGAACCAGCCAGCAAAAAACCTAGCAGCTTCAGTCTGGGATTCTTATCCAGAGTAACAAAAATCCCTTTGACCCCAGGTATAAATTTAGACTATTGACCTGCTTAAGGCAACAAAGTCATCAAAGAGATTATTCCTCATTAGCACCCAAGGTGCTAGGTTGCACCTACCACCAGGTGTAGATCCCCAGGAACAGCAGATCACTCCTTCAGATAATGCCAGCAGTCATTTGCCCAAGAGCAAGGTTTGCAGGGAAGGTGTATCGCTATTAGTAGCAGAATTGACATATGTGAGGGGAAAAACAAAACATTAAGCCTTTCTTCATGTTATAAGGCAACCCATGTGCTTAAGGGGTGCACGAGAAACCCACTGAGCAGCAGTTCTGATCAGACAGACCAGACAAGCTCATTGTCCAGCTTGTGCCAAGTGTTTCCCTTTGAAGGAGGGTAACATAAATCACAGCATCCTAGAGGAGGAGCTGAAGGTTGAATTCCTTCCAACTGGGATCAAAGTGCTACGTGGTGCTGCTAATTATAAGACGCTGTAAATACATACTCTACCATACAACAAATTTTCAAGGTCCTCTATAGAGCATAACGTCCTGGGCTTCCTGAGGCTCTTCCTTACCCAAGCACCTATAAATAGAATAGCTGCTGAACGGAGCAATTGTGGGCATTCCTTGCTGCCATTATTGGAAACATAGGAAAGATGTTTTGTTAATATTTTCACACATATAAAGAAATTCAGCTAGACTGAAAACTGTCCACATAAATTCTCTGTGACTATACTACTTAGACTCTAATTCTCCCATTTCTACAGAGCAAATCACTCCTACCTTCTGCTTTGTCCTAGAGGTGAATAGACAGCGATAACTTTCCATGGGACAGATAATTAAATTAAATCCATTCAAGTCCAGAAGCCAACACAATTCAGAGTAAGCAAGACTCTCCCAGTTTGTAACAAAAGGCCTAATACTCTATATAATTTGTATAATGGCAAGCGTATGAAAATTGCATAGGATTTTTCCATAAAAGCAGCATCCTGCATTGAAAGAAAACATCTCCTTGTTATAAATACATCCTCTGAAGCACTCTAACCCTCTAAAAATACAGCCTAAGAGCAAAGTCACGCTGTATTAAGCACTGTAGCATTCCATTTCATATGGTTCTTGCATAACCTCGCTCACCAGATTCCTCACACAGTGCCCCCTAAGGATTCAAGCATTCTTCACCAGTGAAGAACCACATGAGAGTAGAATTGGGAGTGGGTTTGGATTAGGTTCTCTGCACAAACAGATTTTATACAGCTGCCCCTTGCTACAGGTTAGTATCGGAAATGGAGGGCCAAACACCTTCACTGTGTATGGCAGGGAAAGGCCACAGGATCAGTTTCAGGCAGTGACCCACAAAAACAGTCATGAGGAGATGAGCCCTGCTTTTTAGTTGAACCCCAGCAGCACTACTGCTGAGCACAGCCCTTGGTCTACAGCTTTATGAAAGCTTTTATGATGTCTTGGAGACATTTAGATATGAAGCTGGAGACCTCAGCCTAGCCAGATAGTACCTGAGAGAACTAATGTAGGATAAAAGCAAATTCCTTCTTCAAACACCTTCTGATGCAACTAGTTACTATGTGGGAAGGGAAAACAAACTCAAATGCTGAGCAGTGACAGGAAGGTCATGTAACAGGTGGAGACAAGGGGTTACACCTCGATCCTCTCCTGTTGGCTAGAAAAAACGCTGGAGAAGACTGAAGGGGGTATGATACCACGAGTCCAATGGCCAGGGGGCTTTGCTTGGAGAAATCCCAAACGTCAAGGGATTTTTATGGACAGAGAACAAGATGTGGCTTGTCTCCAACAAGGCATACTTTGGCTCTTTAGGAGGTCTGTAGGACTTGCAAGTCCGACCCGATGTCCAAATCGAGTTTAACAAAATTCACAGCTCTAATAATTGGAAGGTCAGACTCAAGCCTAGGAAATTGGTGAGAAAAGGGTCTTAAATCATTGTAACAGCAACTGAAGACAACTACGGCTCTTTATGGTAACACACGAGCAAAGCTGTAATACATCCTCCCCTCTACACAGGATTAAGTCTCAGATCAGTAGCAGAAAACCATTTAAAAAAGAATTCACAGACAGCACACAGTCTTAACACATGAGTTTGAAAATCTAACCAACGTGAAGTGGCTTTCTTCTCTTCTCTGACAAACATAACATTTCTGCTCAGTTAATCCTGATCTGTTGAAGAAGATGTATTAAACCAGCATTTGTCACTTTTTAGTAATTCCTCAGAGTGAATAGCCTTTGCAATGCATTTGCTCTGGCAAGGAACGTAACAGAAAGGGATTGTGGTAAATGAAGGAATTCTGCAGAAAAGCCACTCCCAATTTAAAGCAGATAATGAGCACCAGGGCTAGTGTGGAAGCAATTAATTCTAATCACTTATGAGACAATAAAATTTAATTATGGGTTCTTCGAAAACTAAAAACCCAGCAATTATTGTTAATAGACTTTTCTTGATGGCAGATAGTGCACAGAATTTGTGGAGGCTGCTTTTCCTGCAGTTAATTTAAAAAAAAAAATAATCAGCTTTTAGCTAAGGATGCCTAGGCTTACACTAATATAGGAAATAGGGCTATTGCGCTAAGCTTAGATCCCACAGGACAGAAATGCAATCTTTGAGGAAACTCTTGTATATGCTTTTATATAATTGGCATTCTCCTCTCTGCTGAGGTCTCAGATCTTTCTTATCTATTCAGAGGTACTTTCATCTCAGAACAGCTGGATGGCTCCAGCTCCATTTCAGGTATATTCACACCAGTAAGAACAGAAATTGCAAGTGGTTGTTTTGTCATGCACTCGTTTAGGTGCTGTACAAGAGCCATAGTTGGGGAGCAGTGATAATCCAGACCACAGCAGAACCAGGTGATTCCTACTCTGTGCCGATGTGGCTGTGGCCCGTACTCAACTCTCCCTGCACCAGATGCTGCTGCAATTTCAAACAGAAAATTAACTGCTCCCCCTCCAGTCTAGCTGCATATCTCACCCAGCCTGGACTGCATGAGGGGCGCATGAGGATGAAGAAGGACCATCAGTTAAGTTCTTGTATTTCTCATTTTGATGTTTTGACTCAGTTCTGGAGTCCTCAACATAGAAAGGACATGGAACTGTTGGAACAGGTCCAGTGCAGGGCCACCAAGATGATTAGAGGGTTGGAACACCTCTCCTATGAGGACAGGCTGAGAGAGCTGGGGCTGTTCAGCTTGGAGAAGGCTTCGGAGAGACCTGATAGCAGCTTTCCAAGATCTGAAGGGAGCTCCAGGAGAGCTGGAGGGGGACTCTTGGTCAGGAAGTCTAGTGACAGAACGAGGGTAATGGTTTTAAATTGGAAGAGGGTAGACTTAGATTAGATATTAGGAAGAAGTTCTTTCCTGTGAGGGTGGTGAGGCACTGGAACAGGTTGCCCAGGGAAGTTGTTGATGCCCCATCCCTGGAGGGGTTCAAAGCCAGGCTGGATTGGGCTTGGAGCAACCTGCTCTAGTGGGAGGTGTCCCTGCCCATGGCAGTGGCATTGGAAATTGATGATCTTTAAGGTCCCTTCCAACTCTAACCATTCTATGATTCTATGATTCTATGTTACACTTCTGTGTTTCTCTCTCAGCTAGCTACAGAACATGACCTTCACTTGCTTGTAGCCCATTCAACATGTAACAACATCTGAGGCTATGGTGTCTACCAGAAATGACTTAAAAGCATTTACTAAAAAAATGAAAGCTACTGAATCTGGAATTTGCCCAGTGATTTAAATGTCAGTCTTTCTTCCCCTGTACTCTCTGTCTGTGCCCTTCAGGGTCTGTGCCTGTGTCCTTAGGAGTCTGTTTTCTCTGTCTGGTTTGCACAGCGTTCAGATGGTGAACGGCATTACTACACGATGTTACTGATGCCCCTGATTTTAACAGGGGCTTATAGCTCCTCCTCACTGCCATTCCAGGACTTACCTGTGCCAAGCTCTAACAGCCACGTTTTGCTGTCCATACGAAAACTGCACAGGAGAGGCTCCCCATGAGATACTACAGCTGAGGCATCATGTGCCTGGGTATCCACATAGCACCTAGATATAAATCACACAGCATTGCTGAGACCTTCATTTCAGGATCAGCAGCTCAGGCTAAGCTGCAAAACAGATAAATACTGGTACCTTTATAGTGTTAGAAGAGCACTACAAAAGATGTCAATGCTAATTTTAGGCTATACTAAGAACTAAGGCAGTAAGAACACACTATTTATTTGCTTCCAGCTGGCAACATCGATGCATTCAAAAACTGACTAAAGGCTCAGGTGTGACCCTGAGGTCAAAGGTCACATTTTGACTGTTTCACCTCTACCATTGTGTCTCCCATGACTCACGAAAGGCACGCTTCATTCCATGCCCCATGATGCTTAGTCAGAACATAACCCACTTTTCTAAGAGTTGTTCCAAGTGCTTCTGTCATAAGAGCATGGATTTTAATGCCTCTCAAAGATGGTGAATAGCAGAAGGCCTTTTTAAGCTATAATGAGGTCTCATTACTACAAGAGATCTTGAAGGACAAGAGCTTGGCAGCATTTAGTAATGCTCAGGAAGTCAGAAAAAAGAACAAGATTGTCTAGATCTGGAAGAGCAAATGTTTTTCCTGAAAAGGCACCTGATTCTCTATGATTAGTATCTTAGGCAATCATTTACACCAGAGGCTAAAAGCAGTGTAAAATCAGCACAGCACATTATGCTGGCTTTGCACTAGTGTAAGCAGCTCTGTGGAGATGAACGAAACCCCATATCCAGAGAGTTTAAGAAAATTCATGCTATAGAAGTAAAAAAATTGACCTTTAATAACAAGAAACTTTCCTTGGGAGAACGATTTGTGCCAGAACTACAAACTCTTGGCACTTCTTGCAGCCCCCTGCAAAACAGCTGCACTTGCCGCTCTTGGATACTGTCTTAGACAATCCAGAGAATTCATCGAAGATTATGGTATTCCCAAAGCACTAGCATTACTTCCCAGCAATTACTCACCTTTTCTCCACAGTAGTTTATCATAAAGTTTGAACATAATTCACAACAAATGCTTTTGTCTCTCAGTTTCATCTTCACAAACTTCCCTGAATTAAAAGAGTTTATCTCAACTGGTGTTATCAGACTGCAGAATTCAATATATTTTAATTGTGAGTGAGAGGTTTAGTCTTCCTAGTTTATGACAAAATATCATGTTATCCACTTAAATAGGATACATTAAAAGGTCAATATTTAAATTCTCTTCAATGTAAAGGTGAAATATATTACAGCATAACTAGATTATTCCCTATAAATTATATTATGCAGTGTTGGACATTGAGATGCAGAAGGAAGAAAACCTGAGGCTTCGAGTACTATTTGGCAGCTGATTGTTACAGCAGAGCAGATCTCAGTGTCCCGCAGATGGCTATAGCAGCAACATTCACCTGCTTCATATGGCATGGCAACACCTCCTGTCTTTATAGAGACAACAGCAGCCCTATGTATGTCTGCTGAAAGCTTCCCACTCTCCAGGGCTGCTCTGACTATGAGCTGGTGTCATAAATATTATTAACAGAAGTTAATAGTGCTAACTTCCAACCCCACCCGTACTTTTATGGATCACTTTATAACACAGACACAGAGGTGCTAAGCTCCCAGCCAGACTCCTTCATGGCTCTGATGCAAGCACAGCCAACCAAAGCACAACGAGTTTTTTAAACCCTGAGAGTGCAAAGTATACTTTGTATATGGGGGCAGGAATACAAGGTGCCTTACAGGTTAGTGGCAACATCCAGTCCAGGAAAACCCAGCAACCTGCAAGCCAAGCAAGACTTATTTCTCTGCTCATTGCCAAGAGCTCCTTCAGATCATGGAATCTCTCCTACTTGGCTGCTTCCTAAGACTTTCAGAAACCTGACCTTTGTTCTTTCAGGTGGTCTTAGAGAAAAAAGGTTTCTTAAAGAGTGGGGGTTTTTCCACTTATATAAAGCACATGCTTTCATCTCACGGTGTTTTAAGACCTCTACCAGGACAGCAGAAATTGGTAGCAACAAGTCGTCTTTGCTCTCTTACATTCTTTTCTTCTTGATTTCAACATGCCAAACTATCCCTGCTTTGCTACTAACCTCCACAGGGGCTACCTGAGCAACTCCAAGTGATTTAAATGGTGCTAATTGCAGAAGAGTAAATCCAGGAAGGTGATCAAAGAGCCTGACCTCAATATTCAACAGTGCCTCCTGGGAAATCAAGCCTCCAGAGCTTCACAGCACTTGGCACACTTGGATAGATATGGTTCCAGAGAGTGGCTCTGTAGACTGACTACTGAGGAAGAAAAACATGTCTGTTACTAAAAATTAGCTCCCTTCATATTTTATCATGGTTCTTGCCACCTTTTCTTGTGCTAATCTTAAAAGTTGTGCGTTGTACTGTCTGTTATACCTTCATGTGACTCTTTATCAAAACCCTTTTAGAGACAGTAAAAAGAATAACATTACTTGACTGCTTGTAGATTAGCAAACTTCTTGCTCTGAACAGCATCCTCTTTCATCTGTCATTGTCACCCTCCCCAAGATTAATAAGAAAAAGAGCTTGGTACAAAGGATACTAATTGTAATTCTGTTTGGTTGTTTGGGTTTTTTTTAGACTTGCATTGATCCCAACAACTATAGATACTTAAAGATAGTGTCCACACCTTCATTACACGAAGAAAAAAAGCATATAGAGAAACAAATTCAGCCAGCATTCCGCGTTTTCACAAGGTAAACTGGGGATGATTTCTTGGCTCCTTCTAACCATGACAGAAGTTAGAGTTTCATATTGCATCAGTCAGAGAAAAAAGAACCTTTTTTCTTCAGCAGGGGAAGGGGAGGAGACACCAAATGGAGATGGAGGAAAGGACAGCTCAGGGGATGGAGTGTATATATAGATGGGTCTGATTAAATGTGGAAGGACATTAATGTCAACTGCCTCAGAAGAGTGGGGAAGGGACCACTGTTTAGCACGAGCAGCAAAACATTAACACTACTTCATAATTACAGAGTACTCAGCATATATTCAACCCTGGTGTGTTTTTCTACTAATTTCCACTCTAACTGTATGAGAGTCTGTGGACACAAAAGATGCTGTGGCTTAAGTGCCTCCAGCTGCTGCAATAAATATCAACAGGAACGTACAGATACGTGCATACATAGATACACATACACCCACACTGTTAGTTAATCAGCAGGGGCACTGTTTAAAGTTGAATTAAAAGCAGTGAAGATTTTCCTATTTTCCAAAACTAGCAGTCCCCTCTTTAAAGTTTTTTATCTCTTTAATGTTTCTTAGCCGGCTCCTCACTTACATTTGTCATGTCCCTCCTGGGGGATCAGGGCTTCTCCTCTCCCTTGTGTACACTCAGCTAAAGAGAAAGAGCACTCACTTTGTCCTGCTGCTCTTTTCCAATCACCCCCTCACCTCTGAGGCATACAGCAGCTCCGCAGTAAATGACGCACTCACTGTCAAACATAACAATGACGGCTTCCTAACAGACTAGTGTTCATCAATATCTAAAAAAAGAAAACCAAACAACCAACCAAAAGACTTAAAATAAGGAAGAGCAGAATCCAGGCCACGCAGAACTTAAGAATGAGTAGCTGTTACAATCTGGGGCATTTATTTCATTTTCAGCCTATGAGAGGAGCAAAAAAATAGAAGAGGAAGAACAAGAGCATACAGATGTTTTATGATGTCCCTTCCAACTCTAGTCATTCTATGATTCTATGTCACTTTGTTCACTATTAGAGTTAATGAGATTTTTGCCATTGAGAAAAGTGTGCATGATGCATTTAGGTGCTGCTTCATTACCTACCATTAGTCATCCATTAAACAAGTGAATGGGAAAATACTTGATAGCTTCAGGCTCTTCTGGACCTTTTGTTGGGTGGGAGTTGTTAGTGTTTTTTTAAAATAACATCTCTACTCTAAAAGCACAAAACTCTTCCCATATACAGCAGGCAGGGTTGTGTTCATCACAAAAGTTAGTACTGAAGAAATGCCTGTGCAAGAGCACTTGGGACGTCAACCAGAGCAGAAATAAAAGTCTACACCTAGTTCAAAATTTGGTCTTGGCACTTAGGACCAATTGTTCAGCAAGTCCATGGTACCCAAAGACACCATAGACTCTGCCTACTCCTTTGCACTTGTTCAAAACAGCTCTCATCAGATTTTATATCCTTCCTGAAATCTTTTAGCATTAATTTTAAAACGCCTAAATTATCTATCCACCCTTATTCTCTCTCTCCACTCGAAGCTTCTTTGGACCCAAGGGAACTTGAGAGCAAATGCGAGCAACAGCCTGGGTTTGCTTGTCTCAACACAGCCTAAAGTGTGCTACTTTCAGTGTTGATAGCTTCAGAAAAAGCACCGCTAGGTGGTAACCAGCTCCACCACCATATATCCAGCACTAGTTGACAGCAGTATTTCTTGGCAGAGCCTCCAAGTTAGGTAACTATGAGCTAGCAGTGTCTTGGGTTCATCGTCTCAGACAGACAAAGCATGGCTGGAGGAAAATCCTCAAGTTTAGCTTACTCCTGCTGGGATCAGAAAAGTTGTCCAATTCTGAATCCTCCTGTATCCAGGGTGTGCTGTGTACATTCTTCAACACGGTGGGAAAAAGACAGACACATACATTCCTTAGATGGTAAACCTTTAGAGGCAGGTACTGTACACATGCTGCACGACACAGTGCTATTAGCCAGAGTGCTGCTGAAGTCTTTTGCCACGCAGACATCAAGTGATAACATGCACCATATGGCACAGTGGGTGTCTGCTCTGTGGACAGCATTTGCAGACATTGCAAGAGTTCAAAAAGCAGCAGAGAAGGCTGGATAAAAGGTAAAGAGGTCACTTAATTGGGAGGGTTAACGCACTGCAATACTTTCGCCTCATTTTGAAAGGATTGAATTTTAATGCCCACAATCATGGCACAAAATGTTGGGCAGCAACAGACAGCAGCGTCCAGGGAGTTGTCCACTTTTGAAGCCAGGCACAAAGCTGAGAGTGAGCCTTTATGATACAGGGACAACTGCCTGAATTCAGAATGTTGAACCAGAATTTAAAAAATTATAGTAGTCCAAAGGATTGAGGAGAACTTGGAAGCAATTCCGTGACACACACAGAATCTTCTCTCCCATCAACTCTACAGGCTGAAGATGATGATTCTTGGCCAGAGTCAAAAACCGAACAAAAAGTAGCTGCATCATGACTGTCAGCTGTTGCAGGGAATCATAGGGAATTCATGTTCATCTGTCTTTAAAGAGCTCCTATCACCTTCATCACCGTGGCAGGCATCCATGGTGTCATCAGGTGGGTCAAGCAGGAGGATGTTTAATTGTTACATAAAGTTGTAAAATCCTCAATAATCAGCAATGGAAAGAAAAAGCTACATGTTTTTCTATGGGAGTTTTGGGCAGGCTCTAGTAGTCCAGCATGAGAATAGCCGGGATTATGGACCCACAGAAGGTTTTTCCAAGGAGGGACAGGTTTTGTTATGAAAAGAAGGAACAACTCCCAGGTAGGATCACTTGTATCTCATTCATTTGCTCTGCTATGGTGGTGTCTGGATCTAACCAGAAACTAAGTAAGATCTAGCAAATAACTAATACCTGATCCTATAGGGAAATGGAGAGGCAGGGGAGAAGACAGCTTTCCAACAAACCAGCAAAAATATTGGCTAAGAATTAGTTTGTGTGAGTTGGGGAAACAATCAATGCAGACGCTATAAAATACGTGGAAAGATGGTTAGGTAGATGATCTGAGATGCCCTGTCTTTTGTGATGCCAGAAGCAGTGAGATTGCAGGTTGGAGACAGCTCTTCTACGCAGAGTTTCCACTGTCAAGCTGTCTGTAGTGGAAGAGACTCCTGGAGTCCAATTTCCCCGAGTATTTGACAGCTTCAGCAAAAAGTTTTGTCACCTGTCAATATAAAGCAGAGGAGGACTGAGCATTACAAAGCCTTCTGCAGAAGGCTGAGTAAAAGAGCAGGCTCCAAACTTCTATATTGTCACCCTGAAACCCTTTGCAGGTCCATTCTTTCAGTCCATCCAAATTAACACAAATTTCAAAGTCAACTCTAGTCGGTATTGGCTCCAAGCCTCTGGAGCCTGCCTGTCCAGCTGGAGACATGTAGAGGTGCTGGGCTTCTTTGGTAAGACAGCTCTGTCCCATAAGAGCTGTTTTTTACCCAAGCCTTTAAGAGAACACAGGGTCGCTTCCCTCTCTCAAAATCAGAGATTAAAACTCTGCAATCAAAAGGGTTCAATGAAATGCATCAAGCAGGCATGGTAATACATTTTGGATGGGGATCCTTGTTCTGGCTGTCAGTGTGTGTTTTGCTTGTAGGCAAAGGATGGGTCTTCAGTTTCCCATTCCTGATAATCATGTCTGGCATTATCCTGTCTATGAACTTAGGGACTGGTATTCTCTCTCCTCTCCACTCACTGCAATCACAGCAGAAGATTTTGCACAGCTGGACCCCAGTTCCTGTCACTAGGTTCCACGTCAGTGCCCACCAAAATCAATGGGCATTTGGCTGCTGTGCTTAACGAGAGGTAGATGAGGGTCTTTTGTGACAGTTGAAGCCACTTACAAAGGAAGTCAAGGTACTGCTGGCAGCAGGAGTCTCACTTTGCATTACCAAATATCTCTTTCCCTATGAGTTTGTGAGAGGGGTTTGTCAGGAGTTACAAACACATAATGACTAGCAGCTGGGGATTACAACAGGACAGGCAGCAACTCCTTGTGATGGCACTTAGGAAGGGGATTGCCCCAAGGATCTTTCAAGAAATCCCAGCTACTTCCTGCTGTAAGTTTTAAGGACCATGCTGGAAAAACATCCCACTAAAAAACAGTTTCCATACATAATTTAAACATGTTACAGGCAATCCTGTGCAAGAAGTTTGTTCTGAAATGAAAATAATAGCTGCTGTAAAGGACTTGTGATTTTCTTCTTTGTTTTTTGTTTGAATAATGTTGTTTTGTATAGTAGCAAAAAGAAAACACCTTCAAACAATTGTGTTGCCATGAATTTCAGGCATGTTATTATTTGTCAGAGATAATGAGGGCCCAAACAGGTTGGAATCTAAGGTCATAAGTGCTTAAAAGCTCTGAAGGTTCTTATGACTAAGAGGAGAAAGAACAATGTGGGAAGTACCTGGAAATTAGTGAGCAGAGCAATCCCACTGTCAATAGCCATCCTCCGGATCACATAATTATCATAGACAAACTTGGTGTTGCTGTTAGGCAGGTTAATCACCAGATCTATTTTTCCATCCTTTACCAGCCTGAAGAGACAACGCATCACAGTGAGACTTGCTTAATGAAAATCTCTAACAAATGCAGGTAAACAATACTGAAAATTTTCATTTGAGCTTAGTCTTACAACCCAAAAAAGCATGGTTCAGGGGTTAAGGCACTAAGCTGCAACTCAGAAATTTGGGCTTCGTTTCTGTTCTATTCAGTGATGCAAAGCAATATTCAGCCTTCACACAGCTCAGTACAACTTTGTTAAAGGCATGACTGACTGTCATTAAAGGCTAAATATTCAAATCCCACACATCCTTGCATGGAAATGTAACATGGAGAAATACATCCATGCCATATTAAACAGTACGGTTGAATAGGGTGTTCATTAATTAAGCTGAAACCTCCTTACTGGGCAATTCCAGACAGAATCAGATAAAACTTTTTGATTGAATACAAAGTCCCGTTAAGTCCCAATCACTGGTCTCAACCAGGGCAGCAATTCACCCTTGCTGTCCTGGATGTTAACACAAATTTGACAGTGTAAGTACAGCTCTTACCTCCTCACCAGAGGGAGGTTTGGATTCTGGCTTTCCTGTGATGGCCATGCCACAGGATTTGCCAGGATACCGTTAGCATTGAGCCAGTCCGAGGTTGCTTCTGTGGCATAAAGCTATTCAGGAACAAAATAATGAAAAGAGATTACTTCCTGTGCACTCCGTAATACCAAAACTTTTCATTTAAAACACATGGGTCTGGCTGTCACAGCTGACTTTGTAGGGCCTTTTTCACCACAGGGGTAACTCTCCAAAGCAGAGAATAGCATGACTTTCCCAACTTTCTGTTACCTGTGATTTGCGACAGATGACAGTCAATAAATGGAAGCAACACATCCAGAAGCATAAAAAAAATCTTTCTGACTTTCAGTGGTTCAATAATGTATCAATTATTTTTTTTCTTTCCTCCCCCAGCACAATGTTCTGGAAGGCAGAACTTTGAATCCAGTAGTTGTACTAATGCCACTCAGGAAAAAAGTACTTAAATGCTTAATACTAAAAAGCTCTCACCAATCTTCTGTGCCTGCATTGTTAGTTACCTTTCAGCAGGGATAGGGTTGCAAAATGATGCAGAAGAGTTACAAGAGGGATGTAACCACCACAAATTTCATGCGTCTGCAGCTTGTGAACATCACTGAAGATGAAGCACCTTTCCCATACAAAAGGCTTCCCCTTCCTGTCATACATGCAATCCTGTTGGTATTTCTTCTCTTGGAGAACTTAGGGGAGTTTATAGTGTGACATCCTGGTTGCAGGCTGATAGCAGAGCCAGGGTGATGCTTGCCTTCATGACAGTTCCATTTCCTTAATTAAACAATCATGAAAACTTTTAGTTGGGTGATACCTGCTGACTTCATGGATCACCCGGCTTAAAACCCCTGATGTACTTTAGAAATACCCTTTTTTCCTCTGTCTCCAAATAGCTCCAACTTTCTCCATTCCTGCAGCAGGCTGAGCACGTTTCAGATTTTTGAAAACTCTCTAGCTTTAAATAACTGAAACCACCTACCTTGAAACCTTTCTCATACAGTAGTTCTGCTATGCTAAGGAATCTGGGGCGGAAGGACTTCTGAAAAATAAAATTTATTAGATACAGCATCAAAGCTAGAATTAGAAATGGTAATTCTGTTGGGCAACACAAAGCCTCTCCAGACTGTGCTAAGAGGTAAATAAATCTTTCTGTGCTGAAAGCATGTGTGTGCGTGCAGAAATGTCTGAATATGCATGTACAGTGCCATTCCGAGAAAACTTTGAATCCTGAAGCACAAGTCATTCTCAGCTAATACATATTTTGTAAATGGTAAATGTTCTCATGCTAAATTTGACTGCAACTACAGAGGTTTATTACTACTACATATTAAATATCTGGGCAATTGCCTTCTCAAATACATCAACTAAAGTCTCCTCTGCCCTTAATTAAATATTTTTTTCAATCATTGCTCAAACATTTGGCCTTCTCTTCTGGTAGATAACATATATGGACAGGCTTTGGCCTGCCTTTGGATGCTTTGCTTGCAGATTCACGTGAACAAGAACCCGTGTATGTGTGAGTCCATTTCTAACTCACGTGGGCATATGGAAATGAAAATCACAAAACCACTCAGGGAACTGGGACACCCTATTCCCACGAGGAACTGAATGCCCATATACTTAGGGCACCTTTGAAAGACTCTCTTATACATAATGCATTCCCAGATCCGGCGTGATTCAGAAGTAAAGATAAGATGATGTCCTGTAGCCATCTGCAACTTGAACAAGCCATTTTAGAGCACTAGAGCATTAGGTGAACACTTTCCTACAAAAAAAAGGAGTCAACGTTTTTGTTTTTCAAGCACCCTGGAAAAAACCTCATTCTGAAAGCCGTCTCATTCTGTACACTAACTGGAAAATATAAATATACAACGTGACAATGTCGGCAGCTTCCCAGTCAGAGAGAATGATTCTGCCTTCTGGTCAGGGGGGTTGGCTTTCACAACAATATTATAAACTTCTATCAAACATGTACTGAACACTTATGACACATAAAACAGCCTCTCCGTGAAAAAGAAATTACAGCTGTCAGCTTGCATCGGAGCAATCTCAGATTTACAAGGTGGCTGAAAAAAACCTGTGTAAGAAACCATTAGTTACTAAAGGTGAAAAGTACAAGCAGATTTATTTAGTGGAAGACATTTCTTGTAGGAGAATTGTATTGTTTTTCCTTTATTGGAAAAGTTCTGTTTCTTATAACCTCTCTCTCATGTTTGCTAGCATGCCTTACTATTTGCAAAGGGCTACATCCTCAGTTAATTCAGTACAGCTACATTAGTTCTCACTAAGACCAGCTCAAAACAAAGCCACGTCATCTCCTGTGATGATCTTGAATTTTGTATCCAAATCCACTGTGGACCACATAAAAAAAAATCCTGTAAGAAACTAAGGCAGAACGTTACCTTGAAAACCAGACTTGGAGTGCTGGGATTTAAAAATAAAATACTCCATCAATGCTTTCCGCATCTCGTGGTCACCAGAACAGATGTAAGACAGATGCACTCCATCCCAGAGATATCACTGAATAGCCCAATCAGGGAAGAAAATAAACCAAGCTTTTCAACTCCTCTTGTTTAAAATATAAATTATTTAATGGCAGGCTCAGGGTTTCAGCATCATAGATTTCTCCAAATTGTGAAAAGAAAAGAGGTCAGACCATAAGCTTGCATAAACTGGCAGGTTCATTTGTCTAACAAGAAAGCCATGCTCCATCTACCCTGGGAGAGCATCAGGCCTTTAAAATCCTGGGGGACCTTGACCTGTGTAATGGCAGAGTGCCCATAACTGAAAGACAAGCCAGAGACCTTGTGGTCCCAGCTGGCTGCCCAACCTGCCTTGTGCTGTCCTGCAGATGTCAAGGAGTGCTCCCCTGTTTGACCTTGAGGGCAATTACTTTGTGATCAACATTTCTGCATGGCCCTGGTACGGCCACCACTGGAACTGCAACCTGTAAGTACACCATGGAAGCCCCTCACCAAAGCTGGGTTCATTACCTGAGCAAATTTGGCCCTGTTCGGACTGCAGATCCCAGCACAGCCCTTTGACTCTTGATTTGCAAAATAATCCAGAGTGAAGCATTTGCAAGGAAAATAAAATCTCCCTCTCTACTATTGTTAACTACATTTATTTGACTGCCACCTTCAAGAAGGCAGCCTCCTCTCACCTCAGCATAATTATTAGCAATGGCATAAAGGTGCAGTATACCAAATAATCTAAATATGTTTAGCCTAGATACTTTTGAGGGAAGCAGAATTCACGACCATTTGGCTTTGTATTTCTCTCCCTGCAAGAGCCAAAAGTCCAGACTAAGAATCAAAGTGAGCCACTAATCATGAAGCAATGAAGCCTTTAGAAGCAGGGTATGTTCTGAGTTCACCATCCACTGCAGAGGTAACAAAACACCTTCCTCAGAGACAACCAAGTGGGTTGGTGTACCTGCTCCTGACAAGAATCACCCCCAAGTGCACCAGAACAGCTTGCAGAAACCAGCCTGCAGTTAGAAAGCCAGGGGCCTCTGCCCAGGGAGTGACCTTCACCCTCTCACCTCTTCACAGCAACATTTAAATATTAGGTAACCATGGAGAGGGGTGACCTGGTATCTGTCCTTCTGAGCTTGGATTTGCCCTCTGAGGGTACACTGATGACACTGCCAGTTTGAGGCAGATGACCACATGTGTGTGATCCCTCACATGTGTGAGGGATGGAGCACCTCTCCTATGAGGACAGGCTGAGAGAGCTGGGGCTGTTCAACCTGGAGAAGAGAAGGCTCCGGGGAGACCTTAGAGCAGCCTTTCAGTGTCTGAAGGGAGCTACAGGAGAGCTGGGGAGGGACTCTTTGCAGGAAGTGTAGTGACAGGACGAGGGGTAATGGTTTTAAATTGGAAGAGGGGAGATTTAGATTAGATATTAGGAAGAAGTTCTTTACTGTGAGGGTGGTGAGGCACTGGAACAGGTTGCCCAGGGAAGCTGTGGCTGCCCCATCCCTGGAAGTGTTTAAGGCCAGGCTGGATGGGGCTTTGAGCAACCTGCTCTAGGGAGAGGTGTCCCTGCCCACGGCAGGGGGGTTGGAACTTGATAATCTTTAAGGTCCCTTCCATTCTATGATTCTATGATTCAAATGAGAACAACACTGCTGGTGTTCACAGCTCACCTTATGCTCTGCAGTGCAGGACTCCCCATTCCTCCAGCCTGTAATACTCAGGGAAGACCACGCATGGCCTAATCATAAGGTCTAGGTCAGCATTTCAACCTTCCCTTCTTACAAGGCTTTATCTCCCTTTTGTTTCAAAACAAACCATTGAAAAGTAGGTAGGTGACAAACTCCAGAGTGGTGAGGGAGCAGTATGTGATTCTCAGCATTAACTTTACACTTCTTGCTTTGGAATTTAATTACATAAAAAATATGCTAAGATGAAGAGAGACCTTCAAGTGATTGATCTGTTGTTTTCAAGTTTCTCTCGCAAGAAGATGAACTGTAAACCATTAAAAAGGACAAAATCTTGTTATTTTTAAAAGTTGTGGAAGGTGGGTCGGGGGTGGAAGTAAGCTTTTGGGGTTATTTTATCTTTCTTTAGTCTTTTTTTTTTTTCTTAAAACCTTTGTACAAAGAACATTGGGCTCTGTTCAAGAGATACTGACACAGAACCTACAGAAATGCTTTCTACAGCTAAAATTGCTCTTCGCTGCCTGTTCCCTTTCAGCTGCTATCATGCAAATAGGCTTAAATTTTAAACACTAGGCTCTCTCCTTTTTTCTTCTCCTGGCTTTTCTTTTCCCTCTTTTTGAATGCTATTTTAAAATCTGCAATGATTAGAGGTACTGTAGGTATACAGTATCAACTGCCCAAAGTTTCATACTGAACTTTTAAACTTCACCTAGGTAGCAAGCAAAGACTTTTCTGCTAATTTGAGGTAATTTAGTGCAACGGCTTTAATCCATAGATATGTCTGTATATATGTATATTTAAGGACTAAGTAGTAACCGTTGTCACCAGAAGTCATATTCCTTTCTGGCCACTTTTCACATACTTCCTTCACACCTTTTGCTGGCACAGAGAGCCCAACACATTTTTCACATCCCAGTTGTCTGACAGGAAAATTCATCCATTCTACCTTGTTTGTTTGTTTTACAGGCTTTATGCAACCATGTAGGGCATAAGTTTATTACAAGCACAAGAGGGAAAAGGCACAAGACAATCAGTTGTCTTTACAAGGCTCAAGAATATTCTAGTTGCAGTGGAAATGCCCAATTTTTTTGGAGGAACATACACATCTCAAAGTTTAGTAGTGTATCTGACTTCAGCAGCTCCTGCATTTGGTAATTATCCTGAGATAAAGAACCAACACTTTTTGCTTTTCTGCCTTGCTACCTCTTCATCCTGAAATGCACATACCCCCTGCTGATACAGAACTCTGAATGGTTCCTAAGGCAAACCCACTGGGAACTCCCTCAAATAGTGTTTGTAGCAGCCAGTGCAGTGGAGGACATTCCTGTAATGACACCATTTAAATTTTATGTCACAAATAGCAAATTTGAGGGATGTTGACAGCAAAAGATGAAACCCTAAGTCCAAGCTCTAGTCTGGTACGGAATCATTGGACCTGCAGAATCTGTGACTGAGAGGCAGTCCCTAACAGGAGAGAGCTCTGGCAAGATAAAGATACCAGAAATACTACTAAACAAATGTAGCATTGGTTCTTCCTTTCCATTCTACTTACTCCTAGCTGATAGGAGCTGCGTGGTAGGCAACAATATTGGCTACACATCACCATCAAACAGGGAAAGGAATAATGGCAGCCACACCATCAGCCAGGCAGGAAAGCAGGCTACAGGGTGAAAACTGCTGTCCTTTAATCCCTTGCCCCACTGCACTCAAGTTTACTCTCATCATGACCTCAGTGATGAGAGGAATATGACATTGCCATAGCTGGTGGAAGCCTGACAGTGTTACACCAATGACCACCCCACAACAGCCTAACAAGATCACATTTTCTACACTGGTGGATGACGCTACAGCTCTGCCTGGAATGAAATACAGGCATCTATATGCTTAGCAGGTCCAGCTTTGCAGTATGGAAACCGTCTCACACTTTTGCAGGGGGTGGAAGGCAACTGATTTCAAAAGGGGAAGAGGCCCTGTACAGATGAAGGGAGTTTAGAAAGTAGCATCCCTTGGGCTCCCATTTGGGAGGGAGGAAGGAGTGGGTTCTGAGCTCTAGTTGGGACGTTTCTCTGAACTGACTATCTATGGGCTTTGTTCCACATAGGAAGGTGACTTCTAACTCTCTGATCCCAGGCCTCTGCTTCCAGCAATCCCTTTTTGACCTCAGCGTAATTCTGCAGCTCCCAGTAGAAACTATTCAGAGCCAGAGGGAAAAACCCAGGCCAGCCCCAGGGAATACCATAAACATCTCTCCATGGTGTTTGTTCCCCACTGTCTTACTGCTCTTCAAGATGGATTGCACAGAAACACATCTAAGCCATAAATGTACCATAAATGAAAACACAGCAATAGTTACCAAATTCTTCTGTGTCAGTCCTTTCTCAGCTTCAATTTTTAGGACTCACCTGGATTCCAATCAAAATTCCTTCCTTAGGAAACATAAACCCTGTGGCAAGCATAGCCTTCTGGAAGGCAGAGTACACATCCTCCCCAAAGCAAGCAACCTGGGAAAAGGCACAAAGAAGGCGGCATGAGGGGAAAAAACCAAAAATAATCCCAAGATACTGCTTTAAAAAGAAACAGGAATGACATTTTAAAATAGGCTCTTTTGACTTCTTCATGTAGAATCAGACTGCTTTTGCAAGGAGACTGCAGGCAGGAGGGAAGGGAAATAGATCAGAAAATCACTGCAGACAAATCTCTTAATTTTAATGAAGCAATGATGAAGGAACAAGCAACGCTTTAGTTTCAAACAGCACAGCAAAGAGTAACAAGAATTGACTCTGCTGAGTTATGGGAATGCTGTACACAGCCTGTGTTCCAGTGTTTGCGAGTGCACTGCAAATTCTTTAACACTATGTAATGCTAAACACCAGTGAGTGTTCTGCATGCAGACATGCTTCTCTGAGTGCGCTGCAAACGTGGGTAAGACAGCGCTTATGCTGTCACAGGCTTCTGGCATTTCTTGTGAAGATTAACCATGGTATATAAAGATGATTTTCAATTAAAAGTCCACAGATGTATGAAATTCAAGTAAAAAAGTTAGCATGTACTCGGGAAAACAACAAAGTGATCATGCCAATTTATAATAATTTATTTTATACAAACTGAAACTTGATAAAGAAATCAATACAAATTATTTAGCAATCCTCCATCATTCAGAACTGCTTGTGGAGCTCAGCTGCTTGCAGGTTGTCATACAGTAATCATCTTCTGAAAGAACTAAACTGTTCCTTACCAAAATTTGGGATTCTGATGACAAGAAGAGGAACACATGAGCTTTTGTGAAAGTAAAAGAAGAAAAGAGGAAAAAAAGACCACCTCACTTTTTCTACCAAACACTTGCTGAAAAGCAGCCCAAAACAGAAACTGCCACAGATTTTTCTCTTTGAAATAACAAATCTACACACATATACAGATGCAATAAAGGGACTGATTGAGAATTGCTCTCCCATTTCCCTCTTATGGTCCTTCCTCTCACAGAGTGAGCCCTGAGATTCATGGTCTCACTGTTACCATGGTGAGCAGAAACCAGTATTTCATGTAAGAAGAACAACAAATAATGATTTGCCAGATCTTCTGAAGTAAAAAAAAAAAAAAAGAACAACCAACCAAACAAAAATCCCACAAGGAAAGAGAGAAAAAAAACCTCAACACCAGTATCTCAGCTTTTCTCTAAAAACTTGTCCTTGAGCATTCAGTCTGTTCTACACTGTATGTGGTTGAGGGGCTATGTATGTTGCAGACTCCCTAGGGTGGTGGACAGCGCCCTGTCTTGAAGGCTTGGACAGGTTTCCAGCCTGCCAGGAAAGGTCTATGATTATGGCATGGTGAAATCAGCCACAATACTCAAAGAGACCCCCATCACTATGTCTTCTACTATTGTGGGAACAATGACTTCCAGTAAAATCCACCCCTTCCAGATAGACATGACAAACTCAAGCCNTTCCTAACTGTCACATTTTATGGCATTTGTGAATATGGATCTTTCCAATCCATAAAAGTTAATAACCCCTCCTTTATAACTCCATATAAAGCTCAGAAAAATAATTCTTGCCCTTAGTTACATTTTCATCTCTCTCTTTTCTTTTTTTTTTTTTTTTTTTGGGGGGTGGGGGGGGGGGGGGAGGGGTTGGGGCAGGAATCTGCGTCGTCAATTTTGTTCCAAAAATAAGTAAGTCACGGAAGTCACTTGGCCTTTTTCTGTCCATTAACTACACTGAAAAAAAATCTTCTGCAATACTGATTTCCCACATGTTATGGCAAGCGAAATAAAGTAATTCTGGAGAGATGTAGGAGACCTAAGGCTGCTCTCACCTTGTATGTGGGTATGGTGCTTTACCACACTAAAATAATAAGTCTGTCCTAATGAAAACAGCTCAAGTAGACATACTCAAGCTCGTATCAAATGGAGCAGCCCAGGTTGTGCCACCCGCCTAGCTACGGTAGAGCAGAGTTAAGACTAATCTAATTGCCTCAGTATTTAATCACCTCCCAAATGGGCTTTCTAGCCTGGAGTAAGTTTGCAACTGCTACTCTTTTCTAGAGTAACAGGGTATATTTACAGAAGCTATTGACAGCTCAACAATAACTCACAAACAGGCCTCTTTATGCTTGATGAGTTAATCTCTCTTGAAATAATGTAGATGAAAACCTCTACCCTTTGAGGGGTGAGGGCTCCCATCAGTGCTGAGCTTACACAGGAAGAGAATGGCTTGATGCCTTTACAATATGTTGTACATACCGTGAGATACATTTCAGAAGCACTTCACAGTCCTGTTGCAGAAAGAGTGGGTGAAGTAGCCCAGTCTCTCCCTCTCATCCTACCATCCTACTGCAGCCATCACATTTTATTCACTCTTTCTCATCTTTTGCACCTTGGGATATGCCTTGATGGTTACCAGGCAATAACAAAAACATTTCCACATGGCTGTTGCCTTTAAGTAAGTAGCACATTCCAAGGCCAAACGCTCATGACCTGAACTCTTGATATTGCTATTCTGGCATGTGTCAATGGGGAGGTTTGAAAGCTGTAAGCACTTGTCTGTCTAGAAGCAGGTGATTCATAAAATAGACTGATGCACTAAGATCCTCCCAGAACCAGACAGCTCTCAGATAAACTCATTTCAGGCTGTCACACTGACCAAGTCCAACTCAGGGCTGACATGCAGGTAAAGAGGGACATCCAGTGGCTGAATAAACTGAGTTTTTTCCACGACTATGTGTTTTTACAGCTAAGAAAGATGTTTTCAATTTTCTGAAGAAGCTACAGAAGCCATCATGATTCAGGCAGTAATAAGATCACTTTCAAAGATTCATGATGTTTAAAGGCAACTTGGTTTAAAAAAAAAATAATAAAAAAAAAAAAATAAGTAAATCTAAAAGATACCTCCCCAGTAGAGGCCATTTCACATCGTAGAACAGGGTCAGCATCTCTCAGCCGAGACCAAGAAAACATTGGGGCCTGGTAAAAGAAAAAGAAAGGAGGGAGAAAAAGAATGAAAATTTCATGGATCATTAAAAAAAAAACAAACATCCAGCTACATTTGGAAGTGACAGAAAGAGACAAAAAGAATTAATCAATAAAACACTCCGGTCAAGGGTGATAAGCAAAGGAGTACTTGGGTGAACGAGTTCCCCCAGCATCTTGATGATGGACTGGAACAAATAAACATGTATTCACCAATAAAGCATCTTTCTAACTCTTGCAGTCTCGTTCACATTCTGATGGAAGATTTCAATCTGCAGTAGCCCACTGTCACTATCATTTTTAGGACACATTTTAAATCAAAAAGGCTATGAAGTACCTAATTCATGAAACAAGGAGAGATATTATCTGAAGCCAGCCAGTTTTTCTGAGAAAAATGTTCTCCAACAGAAATTTTTCATTCACAGGAATCGAACCAATCTGCAAGAACACACTCTTTTAGTGTAAACCTGATGAAACTTTGCAAATTATTTACATATTTTGCCTCTCTGATGCCCCCATACACACCCACAAATTTATTTTTTTATCTTTTATATGAAAATATTAACCCCCCTGATCATTATAATTATCTGAGAACTTAGGTCACCAAGGTCTCTGAGCTCTCTTGTCAAATTTGACCTCAAAAAATTTCTCTGTTAAAGAGTAATAACCACATGTGGCAAACATGGAACAAATTTTCTGCTAAGGAATAATTTTTGGGGGGCTGGAGAGACTAGAGAAGATATGGGCCCTCGCTGGAAGGAAACAGGAGACCTGGTCACACAGGATTCGAAAAAGGCTGAAGTACTCAATGCCATTTTGCCTCATTCTTCACTAGCAAGAGTTCTAGCCTCACCACCAAAGTCGCAGAAAGCAAAGGCAGTGACTATGAGAATGAAGAACCACCCACTGTAGGAGAAGATCAAGTTCAATATTATCTGTGGAAGTTGAAGGTATACAAGTCCACAGGACCTGATGAAACAGAGAGATACATCCACAGGTCCTGAGTGAACTGGTGGATGAAGTTGCTAAGCTGTGTTCTATCATGTTTGAGAAGCTGTAGCAGTCCAGCAAAGTTCCTACTGACTGGAAGAGCGGGAAACATTTTCAAAAAGGGAAAAAAGTAAAACCTGGGTAACTACAGACCAGTCAGTCTCATCTCTGTGCCCAGCAAGATCACAGAACAGATCCTCCTAGAATCTCTGCTAAGGCACATGGCAAATAAGGAGGTAATCTGTGAC
Source organism: Thinocorus orbignyianus (assembly GCA_013400375.1). Taxonomy (NCBI): domain Eukaryota; kingdom Metazoa; phylum Chordata; class Aves; order Ciconiiformes; family Thinocoridae; genus Thinocorus; species Thinocorus orbignyianus. Next base: position 801,947 of record VXBW01005792.1, on the reverse strand, counting down.
AACAGATATGGCTTTACCAGGCAAGTCATGCCTGACAAATTTGGTGACCTTTTATTACAGGGTTACAGCACTGGTAGATAAGGTGAGAACAACAGAAGTCATCTAACTGGACTTAGGAAAAGCTTTGGACACTGTCTGCATGACATCCTGGTCTCAGAATTGGAAAGGCATAGATTTGACAGATGGACCACCTGGTGGATAAGGAACTGGCTAGATGGTTGCACTTAACGGGTTGTGGTCAACGGCTCGAGGTCCAAGTGGAAGCCAGTGACGAGTGGTGCTCCTCAGGGGTCAGTACTGAGATTAGTGCTGTTTAATATCTTTGTTGGTGATATGAACAGCGGGATTGCGTGTATCCTCAGCAAGTTTGCCAACAACACCAAGCTGTGTGGTGCACAATGGAGGGAAGGGATACCTGAAGAGGCTTGAGAGGTGGCCTGTGCAAACCTCAACAAGGTCAAGTGCAAGGTCCTGCATAGGATCATAGCAATTCCAAGCACAGATCCAGGCTGGGCAGAGAATGGATTGAGAGCAGTCNTTTTTACAGGGGCATGTAGTGATAGGATAAGGGATAATGGCTTCAAACTGGCAAAAACGTAGATTTAGATTTGATACTGGGAAGAAATTCTTTACTGCAAGGGTGGTGAGGCTGGAACAGGTTGCCCAGGGAAGTTCTGGATGCCCCATCCATGGATGTTTTCAAGATCAGGCTGGATGGGGCTTTGAGCAACTTGGTTAAGTGGGAGGTGTCCCTGCCTATGGCAGGGGGGTTAGA